>JAGVSP010000109.1:0-99110 GCA_022494985.1 Micrasema minimum | reverse complement strand
GTTTTTGTGCGTCAGAATAAGTTGTTTAAAGGGGTGATAGCTTTTTGAAAGGTTAAGGGAAAAGTTTTTTTTTTTTTATAAAAAATTAAATATTTTTTTGACCGGTGCGAGGGTTTTTTTAAATTTTAAAACCAATTATGAATTTTCACTACATTTGGTTATCCGATGCGGGCCCTAGCACCTTTGGGTGCGATTACACCAACGCATAATCTAGTTCATTAATCTAATTGTCAGTTTTTACGTTCGCCATTCGGGGTTTTACACGTATAACTTTCGTAAACAGAATTTCCGAGAAGTGACATTCCAGACTGAAAATACTACCGTGTCTTGAGGTGTCTAGTTACTCCAATACCGTCATCAATAGGCATCTTCGACATCACTGGATATCTACGTCACAGTTTCATGTATTGGCCTACGTGCTGGAGTCCTTAGGTGGACGGGTGAAAATAGATAATAAGTAGTTGTTATGAAATTCCCTCCCCAAGTCAAGTTCACGTCCCGCAGCTCTGACGCAAACTGCCGACGATGAATGTCAAACAGAGGGCGACCAGGACGCCGAGAACATGATGCCCTTGTAAAATAGGTCAAGCGTGGTGTGCGAGGCTCTCGGGATGGTCTATTAACGTTTACGGTAATATGGCCTGGCCAGCTTCGCCGCGATGACAGTAGATACGTGAGGGTTGCTGTGTCCGTTGCACCACCTCTGTGTTCCTTACAAAGTCAAACCACCCGCTCACCCAATATTCTTCTAAACTCCTATTCTCAAAAACTCAGAAGTCTGCTGTCTTTGGACCTCTGGTTAGGTGCACGATTCGCAGCCATAGAGGGATGAACATACGAGGATGCACGGGAGCTGGCGGCCTTCTTCTAGATCGCTTGGCCTGAGGCAGTTTGTGGATTCCAATATGCTCCACATAGGGATAGCGGATATGGTATAGTGAAATAAATGTTATAAAATTAACACTAGGAAGCGTATTATTTTAGAAAATTTGTATGGAATGTTAATAGTAATATAAAATATCACCTTTGAAAAATAAAAATAGGAATCGAATTTTATTTTTGAAGCCTTTTCCTTTTAGTCATCAAATCAGTACCATCTTGTTTCCATGTTTATTTGTATTATTTTTCATCTCTCGATCGTCTTGCATCTCCTCAACCAGACGCTGGGTCTCACACGTTCGGCCCTCACTTCCGGATCCTCGACCTTTTTGGCGCGACATCCGCATTCATATCCGGCGCGCACGTTTGGCGGGAAATTTTTTCAATGCGAGCCTCGCGCGGGAGAGCCTGCTTATTATTCCGGCGCGAGAAGGGGCTCTAGTCTCTAAGTGAAAATCTTCCTTTTTTGGGGGAAAGGGCGAAAAACACAAGCCCCAGGCGAGGCCATAGCGTTTATCGAGAATACACAACCTAATATTTTGCTCCTTGGAACTGTTTTAAAAGTATTTGTGAAATACTTAACATGCTGTGTAACTTCTGAGTACTGTTACTACTTTCTTGTATCCGCACACGTTTTTGATGACAGGGGATGACGTGTTCATGCAACATATTCGCGGTACGTCCATTATAATGTAAGGACGTCATTTTTCCTGTTTCATTTTAACATCCTTATTCAAACATGCGAATTTTCATTTTTCCAGTTCAGAGTGGAAATCAAATGATAAGCTCCATTTCTGATATCAGAAACATAAATTACACGCATTGCTATTTATTTTTGTTTTCTAGAGGAATTGTTGCATTATTTAGATATTATGATTATCCACTACCCATACGTTGTTGTTTTTTTTTTCATTTATTTTTATTTTTTATTTTAATAATATCCACGCCCAAAGGGCTTTTACATTACATAATTCAAATATTGTAAATAATAAGAAAAAAAAATATTTTAAAAATAGGTATCAACACATTTTGGTATAACATATTCAATAATTGTGAAATTTAAAATAAATAAAACGTGAAATGCTATAAAAATTTAAATTAAAAATATATAATTAAAATCCAAAATAAATTCAACATAAATTTCTTCAAAAATTTAAATCTTGAATAAATCTTAAAAAGATAACAATTAAAAATTTTAATTAAAAATAAACAAGTAAATTGAAAATAAATAAAATGTGGATTGCTTTAAAAATTTTAATTTAAAATAAATAAGTAAAAATTTAAAATAATTCAAATGTCAATTGCTGTAAATTTGGTTGGCTCTGTAGTTCAATGCTCAAACATTGCCTTTTTAAGCTGGGGTTCTGAGTTAGATTAAATTTCGAATTTTTCATCGAATTTCTCAATAATTTTTAAATTTTGATCCAGGATCCTTCGTATTGTAAGTACAGCGTGCTATGTTTTATATGCTTCGTAGGCTTTTTTAAAGGTAATATTTGGGCATTGTTTTCATATATCATCAGTCTTATAAAAAAATGCCGCACCCTGTCGAATCATTATAAACTAATTGTTTATTGAGACATGTTTTTGATTTGGTTTTAATCGACGATGTCAAGTAACTCTATAAATGCTCATTCATGATTCTATTCTTATCACTAGGGTCACTAATGTATCTACATATAGTTATATCGCAGTTATAAAAGCATACATGACGTAAATAACTAACGTGTCTCTTTTAAAATTTACCGTTCGACGTAAAAAAAATTTATGCCACGGAAGATAGGAATGTAAAGAATAGCTCTGAGAAACATTTCTCATTAAAAAAATCAAAACTTTTGGTTGTCTGTAAAGTCGGTTTACGGACGATAATTTTACGTGATAACGTCATGAGAAAACATTTATGAAAAATAGCATACTTTTATGAATTGAATTGAATTATTATTACTGAATTATCATTATTTTGTATAATACAAAGCAGGAGTTAATTGAAAATTACATTTTTTTTTCCATAAATTAACATTTTTTTTGTTTTTTCTTCTTGTGTGCTGCTGCTGTCTCCCTTCTACTCGGACGCATCGGTGGAGTGGAAGAGAGATAGATGCGTCACAAACCGAACGCTTAAGCCGATCGTGCCTCTCTATCGCTTGTTCCGCGCTCTCGCTTGCACACTCGGCTCAGGCGAAACGTGACAATGAGTCATGCTTTTTCATGTATGCAGCCGGCGTTCATCGATTTATTACACGTTATCACGTCAAAAACTTGAAGAGGTACAATGCAATGTTCCTTTTGCAACCGCTGCACAACAACACTCAAAACAGATGGCTCAGGTTGTTTAGGGATATAGCAGCTTCTAGTGAAAGATGTTCCAAGTACCATAACCCCTTATTTTTAAGTTACGATCAAAAAGAGCAAGCACCTATTTCTTCCATTTGGTTCTGTCACCCGCCAGCTTCTTCATCTCACGGTAGCTGCTACAACGCTCATCCCCAATCACCTCGTCAATGTGCCTATTCCTAGAGCGACCTCTAAGGTTGTTGCCCTCGATCATTCTAACTACTAACATAATAAGTATTTTTATCATCCTTGTTTGACGATTACACCAGAAATCCGTTTCGTCAAAAGTCGCAAGAGTAAAAAAAAACTTTAAAGGTCACTCGTTCATATTTAGAATTATTAGTTCCACTTGTAAGAAAAGTGGGGTTCTCGTTTTGCTTCAGGAGTTTCCCGCCTCTTGGTTCCAGAGTGCTCTTTTAATTTTCGAGTCCCATCCACAGGAGACGCTTTGTCTTAATTGAAAGCAATTGTTCGCTTCAAGGAACTACAGTGGATGAGTTTCTTGTTCCTTCTCTCTTTCTGTTGAGTTTTATTCATCTCCTAGGCCGTTTGAGGCGCCGCAAATCTGCATTCTGATATTCATTCATGTTGTTTTTTCAGTTCAATTCAATGCCACGTAATGGAGTTTATTTACAATTTACATAGAACAAGATTCCACTAACCCAGCGGTTATTAGTGGATTTCTTTAACCAACTAACTAACTAACCATCACGCCATTTCCCCGAAGGGGTAGGCAGAAAGGATAGAACGCCACACCACTCTGTCCTGGCACACTTCTCTTGCTTCCTCCACATTCATACATCTTCTTATATCTATTATTCCGACTTCTTACTTGCCCACTTTCAAGCACTTGTTTTACTTGATCATACCATGTCTTTCTCTGCCTTCCTCGATTTTTACATCCAGGCACAGTCGCATCATATATTTTTTTAGCCGTTCTTTCATCATCCATTCGCTCTACATGACCAAACCATCGTAAAAGACATTTCTTAATTTTGTCGATAATGCTTATCTCAGTCTTGCACTCTGCTCTAATTTCGACATTTGTGTAATTAATTAAATTAATTATCAACTTAAAAACAACACAGTAAGAATAAGAATGAAAATGCCTAAAAAGTTAAAATGAAACTTGAACTGTACAACTACAGGTGAATAATCAAACAATGAACGGAATACATAATGATAAGGATACTCACAATCATCGACCATTTAAAATTAGATTAACCTTCTACCGTCATAAAACATGCCTTTGAAAAAGCTCTATTATTCTGCCGCAAGCAGTTAATTTATACCAAAACTTTGTGTGTAATATCAAACAGAGATGAGAACATAAAATCAAAATTATATTTTACAGTCATATGGAAAAACATCGATCCTACAACAGTGCAAAAATGGCAGGGTTGAAAATATAAGATTTTACTGGAAAATCTGGAATTTCAGGAATCAAGATTTTTTTTCTTTGCTCTGATTTTAAAATACCTGATATTGTGTTAACTGTTCTTTAGTAATTATTACTTATATTGCAGGTCCTTGCTTGGGACCGATGCAGGTTTAGACTCAAGATGAATTTATCAATATGTAAATGTGTTTTATAATAACCAAGTGTTCTCGGAATGTTGCATAAATTTAATGTAACAGTACCAAAATAAAATATGTTAGAGAAATAAAGCAAACTGCGGCTAAAATGACTTAATGACATCTCTAAAAAAAACCTTAATTTTAGTGATCTAATGTTTAGTGATTTAATGGTTTTATAAAGTATTCAAGGAATCCCATGCCAGGATTATGGCGAGTGATTACATGGAAACAGTTTTCAATAACTCAGTCAGCTTATTGGATTTCGCTTCACGGAAACTAGCGTCCAATTGCATTAATCCTGCTATAAATTGTAGCAAAAGGTATGTAAATGGGATGTGTAAAAACCGCTTTAAAACGAGGGTTTTTATATTGATCCTGCTTTTGTCGCCTGTTAAGCCGCGCTCTAATTGTGAGGCAAGTAATTCCATAAGTATAGAGATTATCAATGTATAGATATTTTTAATCCGTTCGCTATATTGGTTCGGCGTTTCAAATTGATTAAGCATTGTATTCGTTTGTTACATTTTTCTGTTTACCTTTGCTTTTTGTCATAAAAATGAATTGTATCAAACAAAATACTAATTATTTATTTTTTTAAATATAGGTAAACGGGTAGTAAATTGATAAAATTTTAATTAAATAGAGACTTTCTTTTGATTTTAGAACAGGATTTCAGGAAAATTAGTCAAACACAAATATTAAATTTAAATGCTTTATTACATAATATTTAAAGGCTTTCTGGAACCCTGTATCATACAGAAAACAATGCGAACATCAATGTTATGCCTTTTCTCTGAGTACTTACGTAAATAATAATTATAATATGGTCCTATGTATAAAATCATCTCTAATTAACCTACATAACTAACTGACTAATCATTACGCCAGTTCTTCAAAGAGATAAAAAATGAGAGAATAGAATGCCATGCTGCTTTGTCCTGGCGTGCTTCTTTCGTTTCCTCCACATTCATACATCTTCTCATGCATGCACGTCGATTATTCTGACTTTTCACATGACCACTTACGAAATACTTTTACTTGACAATGCCGTCACTTCTTCGACCTTTACATCCAGTCACATTTGCTTCATAAATGTATTGTTTTAGCCGTTCTTTCTGCATATAATATTTGACTTTTCACAAGACCGCTTTCGAAATACTTTTACTTGACAATGCCGTCACTTCATCGACCTTTACATCCAGTCACATTTGCTTCATAAATGTATTATTTTAGCCGTTCTTTCTGCATATAATATTTGACTTTTCACATGACCGCTTTCGATATACTTTTACTTGACAATGCCGTCACTTCATCGACCTTTACATCCAGTCACATTTGCTTCATAAATGTATTATTTTAGCCGTTCTTTCTGCATATAATATTTGGTCCACATGACCGAACCATCGTTATAGACTTAATAATGAATGCATTAATATTAAGCATAATATTTATTAAAAAACCGCGATATGTTGTTACAGTGATCTAGTTATGTATTTTTTAAATTAGTTTTTTTTACAAAGTACTTCATGACACCGCACCGGTTATTTGATAAATTTGTTTACAGAGCGCTTAACCGTTAAACTTTTTCCGTTTGGCACCAGTATCTACCGGATTAGAACCGGTTTTTCCACAAACAAATGGAACTGTAAAGAGGATTTATGCACTTTTTGCACTGCACACTAACGTAAAACATAATCTGTAGAACAGGTATACATTAAATAGTGTTTGATTAATATGCAGTTAGTAATCAGATCATACATATTACACATATTTATTATTAGTTATAATATTAACTACTGTAGACAGAAAAGTAATATGACAGAATATAACTAACTAACTAACTAATAATAACATAATATAGTTTTTATAAATACATAGGTAAAAAAAAAATATCTGATATTTTTTCCAGAAATTACGAATAAATTATAAGTATCGTCGCAAGTCTGATTCATCTTTGGGTAGGTTTTTGAGCTTTATTGTGTATTTTTGGTCACCAAAATCTACCCCCGAAAGTAAAAAAAATTCATGATTTCAGGTTTTTTCAGTTAGTATATTATGTACTATAAATTATTCATTATTCTTGCAGTCATTCACTCATATTCTTCTCTTCTCAGAATCTTCTTCATCATCCAATTATTACCCACTTCTATTTAACCACTTTAAGCTACTGCTTTTATTTTTCTTTGTCAGCGATTTTGTTTCCTCGCTAGCCATTTGTTCAACGGACCATCTAGAAAATGTTAGCAGACTTTTGGGGAATTGTATGTATTAGGCTAATTTTTCTACAAAAAGACAATATTTTATTTAAAAATAATTGACAACGGTTTGCTAAAGTTCATATTCATGAATTGACATTTAAACACACTTAAAAAATTTACATTTAATGTAAAATTTTCTAAATGGTTTATCGAACAAAAAAAACGTGGCAAAGCGGCCACGGGGTTGATTCGGAAAAGGGCGAATTCATAGGCAAGGGATGTTTTGTAAAATAAATTATTTAATTTAGCCGGTGTCGTTTGTACGAAATTAAATTATTTTCCGTCCCCCGTGTTTCATATTTTGTCAAAGCGATGATAATTTTAATTTTATTATGACCTTTTCATTGTGTCCTTAAAGCGAGTACAAGATGTTTCTTACTTTGTCTTTTACTTTTACTTTTTCATAAGTAAGCTTACTTTTTTTGCCTCGTAGTGTAGTGGTAAGCTCATTGGGCTTCCATGCGTGAGGTCACGGGTTCAATTCCCGACTGGGTCAATATGAAATATTGATTTCAATGTAATTTATCGCACAAAAGTATTTCATAATTATGTGATACCTTGGGCTGACACTGAAGCGAAAGACTGGTCATCTTGCCTCCATGCAATCAATTATTAAGATACTACTACTACTGCTTTTCCTTATTCACACGCAATGGTGCATAGGGCACTGCATTGGTACACCAAATTCAGTGTATCTTAATCATTTTATTATTATACATGAAGATGAGATGGTCAATGGTCAGTCTTATGCTTCAGAACCAGTCCAAGGTATCACACGTGAAATCTGAATATTTGGATACACTGCAATTTATATACAAATGCAGCGCCCTATGCACCACTAGGCGCAGGTATGGGAGAGTATAATATATAGTATTATTCAACATTTCACCGGAGCCTACGTATTATATTTTAGATTGCAAAAATGAGAAAAATACAGCTGAGACAGCATTTCTTTAAAGAAGCTATCTCTTATTAATATACGTTTGTATTTAAAAAGTATGTACCTACTTACAAATAAATTTTGTTATCAGTAAGCAAAAACAAACGCATTGATAACAAAATGTGTGTTCAATTGGTAACGGCGTATTTGCGTGTTGGTTGACGTCCGTTTATCTAATCTTGGACGCGATCCAATTACTCGTATGTATTTGAAGATACTTTGACACGGCTCATCTCGCCGGTAGCGTGGCCGAGCGGTCTAAGGCTGGTTTAAGGCACCAGTCTCTTCGGAGGCGTGGGTTCGAATCCCACCGCTGCCAAGTTTATTTTTGTAAATTAATTTACGGTTTTATTTTTTTATTGTCATCATCGTCATCGCTATCATCATCCGCACGCTGTTTGGTGAATAATGTATGGATTTCACAAACTGCATCCAAGATCGGCACCAGTTTTCATATCCGTTGATCATGGATTTCACCAAACGTGGTTCATATCCCGTTGATCAGAATTAGCTAAATATTTGTAAATTATTAATATTTCACTTTAATTAGTAATATATATTATAGGTCCTTACATATGAAATAATAAGATGTTTATTTGATTTTGGAATATCGCGATGCGTCATTTGCCCGAAGAGGTAGACAGAGAGGATAGAACGCCGACACCACACCGTTCTGTAATAATCATGAAAAACTACAACGTGAATGCTACAAACAGTAAATTGAGTTTAAAATATTAGGTCCTTACATATGAAATTGGCGTTTTGCCGTACTGTCAACTTTTATCTCAAATATCTTCTCTTTGGTTTAGAATTCCAAATTCTATAACTTGAGTAAATAGCTGTATAATTTATACAGCTATTTACTCAAGTTTACTCAAGTATTTGTGTTTTGAAAATATAATTCATTTGTTTTTTTTCTTTGCGTCACTCAGTTTACAAAAAGGAAAACTTGAAATATCGCGTTATTTACGAGTACGAGTTCCACCGTGGCACCAGTGCTGCAGAAACGGCTCGAAGGATTAATGATGTGTATGGCGACGGTGCCGCAAAAGAAAACACAGTACGTTTTTGGTTCCAACGTTTTCGTTCTGGAAATTCGACCTGCAGACCAAAGTTGATAATGAAGAATTGAAGGCTATTGTGGAAGCGGATCCATCGCAAACCACGTCCGAGTTAGCTGCAGGCTGCGGTGTTTAGTGATAAAACTGTTTTAATCCACTTGAAGCAAATTGGGAAGGTGAAAAAGCTTGAATTAGGTCCTTACATATGAAATTGGCGTTTTGTATGGGAGGAACATAAAGTTGATTTAAAAAAAATATAATATTACAAATTAGAAGAGCTTCAATTGGAATGTCTACCTGAATGACACCACCGTACTCTCCGGACCTTGCCCCAACAGATTACTATTTTTTTCGAAATTTTGATAACTTCTTGCAAGGGAAAAAATTCAACACGATGGGGCAGTCCAAACCGACTTCAAAGATTTTATTGATTCCCGTCCGAATGGTTTTTTTTTAGTAAAAGGATCGATGAACTACCTATGAGATGATGGCAAAAGTGCATAGATAGCAATGGTACATACTATGATTAAATAAATATATTATATTTAAAAAAAAATCAAACTTTATGTTCCTCCTATACAAAACGCCAATTTCATATGTAAGGACCTAATATATTAATAATTTAATCATGGAAGTCCACCAAGTAATGTCAATAAAAAATATAAATCAAATGTAATATTTGTAGTTTGGGATTCTACGCTCTCGGTACAAACATTTTTTTTTCTTTGACTATTGCTAATATGATGGCACTTATCGTTTACACGTGGAATGAAGTTTCGTAAATATTGAGAGTTAAATGAGCAAATAATGTGTTTACACTTCATAATAAAGCGTGTTTTTTACTGTTTTGAAGTCAAAATTTATATGCTGTAACATCTGGTTTGCATACGAATTTGGGTCATTGTACCACTAGGACAGTATTTAATTCCTTCTCTTGCCACATTATAGGGTAAATCATGCCTCAAAAGTGTATTAAAGTGTTTTATGTTTGTTGTCAGCTTGCTTTGGGTAATTTTTGGTTAGACCAGATGTTTTCCACACGAAAATAGTATACTACACAGTACACATATAACAGTTTGTTATTCATTTATTCATTCAAATTAAAACAAGCTTATTTTAAGTGGTCTAACTAAAAAGGTGTAAAAAAAAAAGCATTTTTATAAAATACACTTTATTGCCTAACTAGGCCCAACACCCGTTTTAAGGCAGTAGATATATAAAATTGACATACATTTTTTTTCAAACTTATTAAAACAATATAGAACACATAGTTATTCAAACAATATTTTTTTTTAAATCACCTCCAAAACCACGCATGGTTTAAAAATGCGTAAGAACTCATCGAATCTACATTTTTCTTAAATTGAAGATAAGAAACTGTTTTACTAAAAAAATCACTCCTCTTCGAATGTAATTATTCCAATTATTTAATCCACTGTTTTTTTTTTAAAATTTGTTAATTTTAAACAGTTTGATCTTTCCCAAGTACTCGTATTTAGTATTGTATTGTTTATTTTATCTAGCTTTAAAAAAAATATGTCAGCTAGTTTAATAAATTTTAAGTATTCAATATTTTACACCTTTTAATATTTTACACTAAATTTATTTAATATTTTTTATATTTTAATATTTAATATTATACACTAGATTATATTTTACACTAAATTAATATTATTTACATAATATTATGATTAATTTACATAATATTATGACCTGAATATATTTTGATACGTTTTACGTTCTAAGTACAAAATTGTAATTAAAAAAAAAATTCTTAAATATTTTAACTGGCTTATTTCAGATTTTTTTTCTCCTCCAAATTATTCGGTATTTTATTATTTATTATTTTTTTACATGTATAATTTTTTTTTAGATCTATGAAATACCTCACTGGGCATTACCCGTGCTAAGGTATTCATTTACAATACTCTTTTTTTTTCTCTTGTAGGTAATAAATATTATATAATATTAAACGTCTATTTTGGTGGGGTGACCATCTCAAGACACTTCTCTGGGCCCATCCATAAAGCCACTTTTTCGGAACTAGACTAAATTTATTTTTAACCTTCTCTTAATAATTTTCAGGTGGGATATCATTTTATTTTTTTATTTGTGCATTAGTAATCAACTGCCAACAACGCCCTTAGAGGTATATTTATACGAAAACGGCGCTATATTAATTATCCATAATAATAATAATAATAATAAACATAATGTGAAGTATGCGGTATAAATTAGCTGATCATGAGGCCAATTACAGATTTCACGTTTTATGTATGTAGCCAGAAACAAGATATGACAGTTTTTTCTCCCGCGAGCGTCCTGGAGATTTTATATAAAATTTTATATTTAGGTATCAGGTGCTCGTTCACAAATCTTTAGTGAAACGAGTGGCTTTTCAGTTAATTTTATATATTTTTTAACAAGTTACACCAAAATCTGTATATTTATTTTTTATTTATTTATTTCACATATTACAATTTATTTATTTTTTTTCTTAGTGAAATACCTCGCTGGGCAAAGTCCGTGTTGAGGTATTCATTAACAATCTTTGGTAGATTATCTTGAAAAGTTGAAGTGAAGAAATTCTAAGCTTCATTTGTTCCTTTGTGATTTAGAATGTCAAACCATTTGACTTGATTTAAGCTTTTCTTCATATATTCATAATTGATGTTGGTTTTTGTATGCATTTTAGGTTCATTACATTTTGGTGGACTATTACTTTGAATTTCCACATTTAACAAAATAGTAAAATGTTTTGTCAAGGATGACTGATAAATTATAGCAGTAAAATGATTTTTCGACTTAACCATCATAATATGATCTATCTCACGTTATTTGTCTCTCCTTGTTGCTTTGTTTACAGCTGCTTTAAAAGAGTAATGCAGAAGAAACTCTTCGTATTTATTTAGTTGTGCTCGTCTTTTCTTCAGTATGTCTATATTCAAATCTCCAACTATAATTTTTATTTTTTATTTAACCACCTCAAGAAGCCACCATATGCATAAAAAAACTCCAGGCGATTCGTGCAAAAAAGTATAAAAATGCGATGTGAGGACTGTATTCCAAATTCAATCAATTGCGTTCGTTAAAATAAAGCACAGCGCCATTGTTACAAAATGTCGTTAGTGAAGATTCCCTCCCATTCGGTTTAAATAATAAAAACACATCGCCGTTATTTACATAGTACGTATTTTACCAAATGATGATTATTTCTTTATCCTTTTGTCCCTTGAACACAACAACGGGGGTGGAATTGCGCCCTCTGCCATTGTTATCCCCCATAACGCTTGGATGAAGTTTTCAATCAAGCCTCTTATATTATCCAACATCACTCCTGCAACCAGGGATGCCAATAAAACCTGTCCAAAATATCCCGATTTATTATCCCAAAATTACTACTAATGTTACTTTCCTGTATCCTCACCCAATGGTGCATAGGGCACTGCATCGGTACACCAGGTGCAGTGTATATTGATCATTTTATTACAAGGTAAGCCGATCAGTCATACGCTTCAGTGCCAGTCCAAGGTAACACACATGCAATATCAATAAGTAAATCACATGTTTTAAATAAATATTTCACGTTGACCCCATACGGGAATCGAACCCGCCCGCGATCACAAAATCACCATTATTACTATTTTCTCTTGTCTCCACCTATTAGTGCACAGGGCACTGCATTGGTACACCAACTGCAGTGAACCAAGATATTTTGTTAAATGAAGATAAGATGATCAGTCTTACGCTTCAGCGCCGGTCTGAGGTATCACGAATAAAATATCGTTTTATGTTCAAAACCGCATTTTAAGATATATCAATTATACTAACCCGCCGGGAATCGAACCAGTAACCTTATGAATTGTAGCCCTATGCGCTATCCACCACACTACTAGGCGGTCAAAAAATGTTTCATATTTAAAAAAAAAACAAATAATATTCTTATTTTTTCTTTGACTTTTATTTATTCTTTGACTTTCCGTGTATTTCCGATTATAAATGACCTGATTATATCCGTTATCAAACTTTTAAGTTTAATTATTTAAATAATATATTCAAATTGTAAATTCAATCCATGTCCAATGTCCAAAAATCCGTGATAAATGTTGGTGTCCCGAGATTCAGATCTTTTCATTACAGCCTTCTGTATAATCAATCCAACTTCATAGTCAAAGGCAAAATAATCTACATATTCGCAATCTCATGATATTTGCATAATTTTTTCATGTTTTAATACTATTTTCAAGAATCTTAAAAGGGGATAAAATCAGTGTTCACGGAACCAATGTCCCAAAACAACCCTTTTGGCAACCCTGCTTCCAGTATGTATAACAGTGGTAGAGGTGTATCATATGGCTGCTGTTTGGCACAGATATGATGCATTCAGTTGCATGTTTTGTGAACTTACTGATTTTTTATTACCAGATACATGTTGTATTTATAGAACATGTTAGGCGCAGTCAGGTATGGCTTATTTTTGCAGGGATCAATTTTTTCAGTGCACCAATGAAAACACGTTTGAACATATATCATGTACTGCATCCTTTTATGATTACATTTTACTTTGGTACTATTTTTTTCATGTATGCATAGCCAATTTAATTTCGATAATTTCAAATGAAAACAAAAACTGTTTAACTTACTAACTAACTAACCATCACGCCATTTCCCCGTAAGAGTAGGCAGAGAGGATAGAATGCCATACCACTCTGTCCTGACAGCCTTCCTTTGTTTCTTCTACATTCATACATCTTCTCATGCACATACGCCGGTTATTCCGACTGTTTCAAAACTGTTTCATATTGAAAAAATAAGTTTTACTGCAGAATATTTTAGTAGACCTGTGGAAACAGTTCGTCCTTAGTCCAAATTTAATTCAGTTGCATCACCTAATTCTACATGATTAGATAATTCCTAGAAAATCGTTAGCTGACACTGCAGTTCACAAGGGCAGTGTGGACTCAGACACGACTGTTTATCCCCACCATACAACACAAATAACAAAGGACTGCTGTCCTATAAATACTCAAACCGAGGATCGGAACAGAAGTAGTACATCACAACTACCTTATACCATCTATGCAGGTATTCTCTTAAGTCGGAGAACGTCACACCACGTCGTCAGCCAAGATGTTGTATCTTGCCTGTATCGAACCGCGTGTACTCCTGGTACCAACACCGGAAGTCCGATATGCATCGTCAGCTCTCCTTTTTGCTCCGCTACCAACGGTGTTCCAGCTGCCGAGTTCGCTCCATCTTTACAGAACTACTCGGCCACCATCGCTGCAATCATCATCAACACCGTCATTTAATAGCTACGATGACTTCTTGTTACCCAAATAAACGTGTATTTAACATCATCAGCGATTCCACTAACCTTCCACTGGTAAAAGAGGACTCTTTTTCCTTCAAAACTCTTACCAATCCAATCAAACTACTAAAACTACTAAAATTGAAAAAATCGTCTTCCAAAACTGATTCTCCAAAACAATATAGGCTTTAACGGCCTTTAGGATAGGTTATGTTTTTCTTGGTGATTATTCCGTAAACATAAGCTTTTCGCTGATTATGTTTTGAAGCACATTGAAAACGCCATCTTAACAGATGTGACGGTATAAAGATCTATTATTGTACTCATAATAATTGTATAAGTCTATCACAAATGATGATTTTTAAATGTTTCAATGATATTTGCAGTTACCCATAACCTCAGTTGATGAACACTACAACGTGCCACTTAACCCAGTCAATGACAGGTCATAAGCCCTGTAAACGCCTATATATCCATATTCCCTTCCAAATTTCTCGTCTCTGTTGAGATGTCAAACTACAACGTGCTCCGAAATATCGACAGCAAAATCCCATCACAGCATAAAAGTCCAGATTTGATTATATTTGCAAAAAACGAATATATACATAGCTAAATTTGTATTTTTAGTATGCGTTGGTACTCTATCAATCTAATTAGTATTTAATAATGGTCAGAATAGCAATCCAAATGAGAAAATAAAATCATTCGGTACAGGATTATGGGATCCCAATCCCATTACATTAACTAAACATGATTCTACTTATTTCTCTTGGCCCCATTATTCTGTTTTTCCTTTCCTAATCCTTTGTCTGTACACGTATACATTTAACACTAGTTCAGAACCGGAATCGCTCTCTGATTTTTGCACCAGCGGCAAGATGGAAGCTCTATCTGAACCATCGCGTAATTAGAAAACTTTTCCACTTTTCTAACAAGCCAGAGAACCACATTACGCCATCTTATTCTCTATTTTTTGTATAACAAGTCTCCGGTCTTTAATTCATTTTTGTTTAACTCTTTTCTCTGTCTTGAATAGGACAAGTTGGATTATCCGAAGTACATTTGTTTGATTAAAACATCTCTTCTTCAAGATCTTATTGTGGAAATATAGCACTAAGATAACTATAGGGTCGTTAATGCAAATGACATTTCGTACCCTTAGAATGAAAAGGTTCCAACTAATGACTTTAAGTACATTAAGTTAAATGTTTTTAAAAAAAATAAAGCTCTACTCATGATGTAAATTTAAATTAAAAATTTGTCTAGATACCAATATATAAAGAAAGATTAAGTTTTAAACATGATTTGCCTAAATTATATGTTACATCTTGATTATTGTTACATGAAGGCAAAATGATCATTCTTACGCTTTAGCGCCAGTCCAAGGTATCGCATATAAAATACTTTTAATAGCTCATTTATCATTAATACTCATTTGATCGAAGGCACTTAATGTATCAGTGCAGTGCCTTATGCACCACTGCGTGCAGATAAGGGAGTAATAGTAGTGGTCGTAAATAGTATGTTATTACATATTATATGATACAACTCGAAAAGCCATTTTTTACAGATATTTTTTTTATACGTAAAATAAAAATTTTCTAGAAAAGTTTTAAAAATGTAAAAAACGAATACTGTGGTTCAATTATGATTTTAAAAAGGGCAGTAAAACATGGGAGTTTTTTTTTTGTTTTTGAAATTTCAAAAATATTTTCACAAACATACGTTCTCTGTTAAAATTGCTAACCATTTTTATCTGATGTTCTCTGTGCGAATCTTCTAGATAATCCATATAATGTGTTTCTAGAACTTTTCTGTCTCATTGAGGATGCCAATAAAGATTGATACAAACTCAATATGGATCCGTAATTTGTATACGAATATTTGTACACATTCAAAATGTTTTAAAATCTTTATGAGTCATGTAGGTATTTATGAATTCCTTTTTTTTTCAGATTGGTGCCCTGAAAGGATTCTACCTCCTCCAACACAACCATGTCCACAGGCGGTCACTCAATATGAGCCATGATCACCATATGAAGCTGCAAGATGAACCAGAGGTAGGGGACAAATTGATATTTAATTATTTTGTTTTTCAATTCAATTACTACTATTTTTCCTTAGCCAAACCCAATGGTGCATAGGGCACTGCATCCGTACACCAAGTGCAGGGTATCTTGATAATTATATTACGTGAAGGTTAGATGATCAGTCATACGCTTCAGTACCAGTCCAATGTATCACACATGAATATTATTATTATGATTATTAAACGAATTCTAAGTCAAAGGAACGAAATATTAAATTTATTTATTTATTTTTGTTTTTATTCACATAATTCATTTGCAGTTTGAATTATACAAATTATTCAAGAGAATGGCGACTTAATCAGTAGCGACCTATGACAATGATCT
This sequence comes from Micrasema minimum, assembly GCA_022494985.1. NCBI lineage: Eukaryota > Metazoa > Arthropoda > Insecta > Trichoptera > Brachycentridae > Micrasema > Micrasema minimum. The sequence goes on along the minus strand of JAGVSP010000109.1, from coordinate 82,335 downwards.
GGTCCCGACTCACTAGATAGTCCGTGTCGAGTCAGGGCATGATGACAGAGAGGTTTCAGAGATGGACATGGATGACAGAGAGGTTTTACGTATGAAACGTTGCGCCAATTTACTGTATTTATACAAGTTCTGACAATCGGTAGATATGGATATTAAATACTAGGCGAAATGGGGAAGGTTGTAATATATTAAGTGGCCACTTAACATAGTCATAGTCATAAGCCCTATAAACGCCTAGATATCCATATTTCCATCCAAACTTCTCGTCTCTGTTAAGATGTCAAATTGTAACTAAAAAAATCACTCCATTTTTTAACCACCTTATAGGCCTGATAGCTAAAGGGAACAATATCTTAAACCACCAAATATTGAGAATTTATTTTTTTTAATTTCTGTAATCTCATTTCTTTACCTCTCTTTCCTTTTTCTGCACCTAAAGATGCAATAGGTACTGCACTAGTACACCGTTTGTGGTGTATATAAATAATTGTATAAAATGGAAGAAAAATGATAATTTTTTAGCGCCAGTCTAATGCATATGCATGAAATATTTTTGTGGGAAAACACAATTTTAAATGCCCCCCCTTCGGGAATCAAACCCGCGATCTCATGCATGGCAGCCCAACGCGCTACCGCTACATCCCAAGGAGGACCAATAACACCATAACAATAAAAATTATGTTTTTCATTAATTCTTATCCGGCAAACAGAAACGTCGAAGGAATCTTGATATTTTATAATACTTCGTTGGAGGCTTCAAACGATTCAATTATCATGAAAACGCTTTAAAAAAATATGTTTTTATTTTATTTTTAAGCATTGAATGAATTATTATAAACAGCGTTTGACACTTTTCAAATGATCAAAAGTCGTATGGGCAAGCCTTGGGCCATATTTCAAATTCACCCTTACATTTTATTGGGAGAAATGCTTGCTCTTGACGGTAGATTTAACAGCTTCCCTCCACCCCCTTACTCCCCTTTTTCTTTGCCATGCTCGTTTTCCTTTTGAATGAAAAACTTACAAAAAATAAACGGCCTTTATGGCTAGTCATCAATTATAATTTATTGATTGCTCTTGATGGCGGATTTGGAAGAATCTATCTTGTGCAAAAGATTAACCATACAATATTAACTTAGAATGAGAAAAATTTAGGTTTGGAGATTTCACTTGTAAAGTGATATTTTTTACAAATAGAAAATAATCAGCTAACTAGGCAACCATCGCGTCATTTCCCTGAAATGGTAGGCAGAGAGGATATAAGCCATACCACTCTATCCTGGCATACTTCTCTTGCTTTCCGCACGCACGCCAATTATTCCGACTTTTTAAATTCAAGCAGTTGTACATGATCGTTCCATGTTTTTCTCGGCCTTTCTCGGACTTCTATACCTAGGCACACTCGCACCATAGATTCTTTTAGCCGTTCTTTCATCATTCAGTCGCTCTACATGACTGAACCATCATAAGAGACCTTTCTTAATTTTGTCGATGATTCTTATCTATTTTGCTCTAAATTAGATGTAAATTCTAACTAACTAACCATCACGCCATTTCCGCGAAGGGGTAGGCAGAGAGGATAGAACGCCACACCACTCTCCTGGCACACTTATCTTGCTTCCTCCACATTCATACATCTTCTCATGCACGCACGTCGATTATTCCGACTTCTTACATGCCCACTTTCAAGCACTTGTTTTACTTGATCATGCCATGTCTTTCTCGGCCTTCCTCGATTTCTACATCCAGGCACAGTCGCATCAATTTTTTTTCTTTTTAGCCGTTCTTTCATCATCCATTCGCTCTACATGACCGAACCATCGTAAAAGACCTTTCTTAATTTAGTCGATAATGTCGATGTAAGTGCACGTATCATAAATAGTTTTACCACACATTTGCATGAGAGATCACATTTCTACAGCATTCAATCACACTCTTCAAGTTGATTGGAAGACTGTGGATGTCCATCAATAGTCCGCCTTCTCCATGATGAGTTTTCCGTGGTTTTCTCATCATCTCAGGCAGATGCGGAGAAGTTCCCTTTGGTCCACACCAGATGTATCCCAATTGATGTAGAACAATTAAGGACAGTCAATGATAAAAAATACACTTGATGAAAAATAAACCTTGTACATCAAAATCAAGGTAAAAAATAAATATAACACCCATTTGATCAATAGTTGAATCGACATTGCGTATAACTATATAGAGTATCGTTCACCTATGTTCAACTTCAAACTCTGGTTTATTATGCAAAAATTCCCTACATTCAATCCATCCCGTTAAATTTAACCATACATTGAACAGGGCGAGATAGTCGTACGTAAGCTGGTACAGATTGTTAGGTGACATAAGAGAACCTTAGTTGGGTCGCATCTGTTTTGCGAGGTATTGCATACACTTGCATGCTAATTGGGATGCATGCATGCAAAATGGCGAACAATGACTCACATATGTCTATTCTGTCAAATTGGCTGTACGATTCATGTCGAAGGTGGCAGATTCCATGTCGGTTTACCATATTCAAGCGAGATATAATGTTGAGATGTAAACTAATTGCTAAATGCTACTTTTTATGTTGTTTTTCATCAACTGTTTTCCTGTGATCTGGTAATATTTTCACCTAAAACAATGGATTTTTTTATTGATTTCAGTGAAAATTTAGAATTGAGGAAACAAGGAAATACATTTTATGACGCAGTTTTAACGTAGGCACTAACTTTGAAAGCCTCATTTGGAAATAATTTATGAATAAAAATCGTTTTACCTTTCCTTTCAATTTATGATAGGAACAATTTCTTTCATTCTTTTTTGTTATAAAAAAACGCTCGAGTTCTTAAAATATTCTATAGTATTTTATGTTTGGGGTTGCTTTTAAAGAGTCGGGAATAACTGTGCCAAAAAATTAGGAAACAAGTTGTGCCGGAGTGGGATTCGAACTTAGGGATTCTTATGCACAGTCTTTGACTCTGCTACTTAACCTCAATCAGGTTAATCTAATATCATAAATTAATATTATATTAAATTAAAAAAATTAAAACAATTTACATTTAATTTATTTTAAATCTCACTTATTTATTTTAGATTAAAAACTTTTAAAGCAATTCAAATTTTATTTATCTTAGATTTTACCTAGTTATTATTTAAAGTTTTAAGCAATTTACATTTGATTTATTTTAAATTTCAGTTTTTTATTTTAGATTTAATTTTTTAAAGAAATTTACATTTTATTTATTTTAATTAAATTATAAATATTAATATCTTATACATGAATGTGTTGCTACCTATTTTTTTAAAGATTTTTCTAATTATATACGATATGTGAATTATGCAATGTAAAAAACCTTTGGGCGTGGATAATATTAAAATAAATAATATGAATAGCTTTTTACACATTTATTTTATTTTTGAGAGTGTCATCATAATACCATACTCGCTCCCTATGTGGAGCATATGAATTCCACATCCTCCCAAGTCAGGGAGCTCTTCAAGTTGATCGGAAGACTATTGATGTCCATCAATTTTCATGTTTTCCGTAGTTTTTCCGTCATCTAAGGCAGATGCGGAGAAGTTACTTTTCTCAAACTAAGCAAAAGAAAATTAGAAGCCATGTAGGTACCCATTTGAAGTAAATATAAGCCTAGTACCTACATTATAAGCAATGCAAATTTATAATGCAACTCATACCAACAAAAAAAGTCAAAGCATAATTGAATTTCGCTGTCTTAGGAATCGTCAAGATAAAAATATACCTATTTCGAGTATAATATAACTTTGTAGTGTTTTGCTACAATTTAAAAAGAAAAATCTTTCCGGAGTACAAAAATTTACCTACATTGATAAGAACAAAAATATCATATGCATAATGAATTTAAAGCTCATAATAGGAAAAAATTAAAAATTGCAGTTCTTTCTTGGTGTGTTATTAATATATTATACAGTACATTTTAAATTAAATTTATCTTATAAACAACATTTTGAGTGTGTCCAAATACTTGTAGACAAAAACCTTCTCGTCTCTGTTGAGATGTCAAATTGTAATTATTAGCCCGTAATGGGTAAAATCCATTTTCGTTTACAAGTATTTGGACACACTCAAAATGTTGTTTATAAAAATTAGCTGGTAAAAGTTATAAGCATAACGAATTAAAGAGTCATCTTCAGGCGTTTCCTAGTAGGTGATATAATTCGGTAAGAATCTCATTTGCAATGATAAAGGTTTCTGCTAAAATGCTTAGCAATTTTCTCAACGGATGACAGAGAGTGTTCACATGTGAAGCGTTGCGCCATTTTACTGTAAATTGGCAGATATGGATATCAAATACTAGGTGAAATGGGGAATGTTGTAATACATCAAGTGGCCACTTAACCCAGTCAATGACAGGTCATAAGCCCTGTAAACGCCTAGATATCCATATTCCCTTCCAAACTTCTCGTCTCTGTTGAGATGTCAAATTGTAAATGTATCTTCTTCAAATTCCTTTATCTTGATAACAAGTACTGGTACAAAACAGAATATTTGTATTAGACAAAGATGCTTCCCATTTGTCAGTGTCGTTTAACATAAAATTACTTATCACATATTTAAGAACAACTTGTGTTACATTTCGAGCCCTAGAAAGTTGTCTAAACTCGAAGCGATATTATCACACTTCATAGAAGGGAGTTCATTAACCAAGCGAGAGCTGAAGGTTATATTGTCTACTTTCATAAAGCCGTCCTTTGAACGTGACTGGTATTAATTTCTATCTTGTGGTACATCCCTCTTCCCTCTTCATCCCATATACATTTTGTACACATTCAACATAATATGTAATGTGACCATTTTTTCATAAATAAAATAATTTTACTTTAAAATTATTTCCAGGCCTAAAGTATCGTAAAGTATGCATAAAATGGCATTTTAGCTTCTTTTTTCATATTATTGACGTGATAACGTCTAATAAATCGATGAACGCCGGCTGCACACACGAAAAAGCATGACTCATTGTCACGTTCCGCCTGAGCCGAGTGTGCAAGCGAGAGCGCGGAACAAGCGATAGAGAGGCACGATCGGACTAAGCGTTCGGTTTGTGACGCATCTATCTCTCTTCCACTCCATCGGCCGATGCGTCCGAGTAGAAGGGACACAGCAGCAGCACACAAGCTACAAAGTGAAAGTGAAATTAACGAATGCAAAAAAAATGTTAATTTACGGAAAAAATTGTAATTTTCATTTAAGTCCTGCTTTGTATTATCCAAAATAATGATAATTTAGTAATAATAACTCAATTCAATTCATAAAAGTATGCTATTTTTCATCAATGACGTTATCACGTAAAATTATCGTCCGTAAACCGACTTTACAGACAACCAAAAGTTTTTTTAAATTGTATATACATCCTGTATTTAATATATTTTTTCTGTAATTCTTCATCAATATTTTCATATGTTAATAGAGACGTTTTTGATCAAATGTAAAAGGTTCTAAGTGCCGTTTGTTTTAATTAATAAATAAATATATTTTTAAAATAACATTTTAAATATACAAGTCCACATTGCAGTTGCGTCCTTTTTTATTTAACCTTTGCTTTACTAACGCTCATTTAAAAAAGGACACATCTAATTTAAAGCACTTTTTATAACATTTAGTTCATGTGGCCCTATTTAAAAAAATACAACTTTATAAATTCTATCGTATGACATACTTAAGCGCACGTTTTACGTTACAGAAAACTGTACAGTTTATTTTGCAGTATCTTGTTCAGAAACTGTACAGTCTGTCAAAAGACACACTAAATTTGTATATTTTTAAAGTGCTATCTTAAGTTGTTACCGTATGCTTACACTCAGGATATTGTTGATTATAATAGCAAATAGTGTAAATATATTATTGGTTTTTTTACGTTTACATAAAAACCATTTCGTATCAGGTCAGCCAGACGTCACGCCGACCATTCAAAACAGTTTTCGCTTTATAAAGCCCTCTTTAATATGTCCCGTCAATTTACCAAAAATTTTCACTTGTGACCTTCTTCCAGTGTGCAATATATATAATGTGATTTTTATAAGCAACATTTTTAGTATGTCATCGTGGACAAATATGTCAATACTTGTAGACAAAATTGACTTCCGTCGGGAATCGTACCTGCGAATGCGACCTAACGCATTCACCATGAGGTGAAAAATTTAAATTCCAAAAATTACTGCGTTTTTTATATATTTAGGGACAACGCGACAATCAACCAAAAAATTGGAAACCTCGTACATATCAGAACATATGGTCACATTACCCATACATTATACTTCATTCATATTTCATACATACTCCATATTATACTTTATTCTATACTCCCACCTCTTGTTTCTTACATCCATCTTCCCCGGACCGAAGATTTAATAAGCCCTTAAGTACATTTCGGCTCATAAGTTTATGGACGTACTAAAATCAATTTTCTTATCACTGGCGGAGTAATAAAGTACTACTTAAGGGAGTTTAACTAATCAAATTCCACTTTTTCGAAACGTGCTTCTTATTAAATGAATTATATTTTCCATGCTTTCATAATATTTCTTATTTATTTAATCTTTTTTTTTTTACTTTAAATTTATTATATTATTTTAGAAACGAACTAGAAGGAAAACATCGTTTTTTACTACTATCAATCCTTGTTGATTAAGTTTTACTTTCTAAAAGGATAAGTTAAAGTTTATTTTTGTTTTATTCTGTATTTTTATGGACTTAACTTGATCTGTAAATAAATAGTCAGTCGTTTGCAAACTTTTGTATCTATATGTATTTGAAATGCGATTCTGTGTCGATTTCCTATGTCGACAAGTGTGACAAATGTGTATATTCTTATATAATTACGCCTGTTTCCAAACTCTTGGCTTTAAACCAGAGATTCCCAAACTTTTTTGAATTGAACACGATCAGAATTTATTTTAAATTTATATTTAAAATAATTCTAATTATAGAATATACTTATTTTAAAAAATTATAAAATAGGCACCTATCTAAAATATTATTGACATGCTGTGCTTTTCGTTACGACAGCTAAGTGAAGTCAATGTGTTGACTTTACAATACAGGGTGTCGCAAACTTTCCAACATTTTGTCTCTATCGTCATTCATCATACTTGGAAACTATTTAAGTATGCAAAGTTGCTACATAAATCTGACATGGTTTATGGTCTGTGTTTTGTATTAATAAATTCACATGACAACTTTCAAAGGCATTATTTATTAAAATGTAACGCCACGCATATGGAATGCTAGGAAACTTATACCCTGTAAAAAACATTTGTTTTGCTCTGATTAATTATTATTTAAATATTTCATTTCATTGTATTAATTTAAATTTGAACCGGGTTGTGGTTTTATGGTAGATTCGAGGGCTCCGGATTAGAATCTCCAGGTTCGGATCGCACTTCGGGACAACTTGTTTCCTGCTTTCTGGCACAGTCATTTTCGACCATTTGTAAGCAGCCCCAAAATTGTAATATTAGAGTATATCATAAGAACCTAAACGTTTATAAATAAAAGAGAGAACGCTCTTCTTGCGTTCAATCAATTTATAGTCCTATGAAAATTTCTTGTTGATTACAAAAATGTTGAGAAAAGATAATTTTGATTCCTCTTCTTCTTTTAATTATGGCTGTAATTTGATGACAAACGTCAACACGGATGGAAAAATTCTACCTGTAGAAAAAGTCGACAACTATGTTTATCTTGGTCACAAAATCACCATCGGCAGAGACAATCAGACCAGCGAGGTGGATAGGAGGATAAATCTCTCTTGGGTGGCTTTTGGAAAGCTAAATTCCACATTCCGAAGCTCCATTCCCAACTCACTCAAGACTCGAGTATTCAACCAATGCATTCTGCCCGTCCTTACTTATGGCGCGGAAACAATGACTCTGACCAAGCAATCCTCCCATAAGTTGCAAGTTGCACAGAGGAGCATGGAGAGGATTATGCTTGGAATAACATTAAGAGACCGAAAAAGGAACGATTGGATCCGACGCCAGACAAAGGTCTGCGACGTGGTGCAGCGAATTGCTTGGTTGAAGTGGAAATGGGCCTGTCACATAGCCAGAATGACGGACGACAGATGGACGAAACGCGTTCTGGAGTGGAGACCGAGGAACCAGAGGCCTCAAGGACGTCCACCGATGAGATGGGTGGACGACATCAGGAAGTCTGCTGGAAGACAGTGGATGGGGACGGCGCAGGATCGGGAGGAGTGGAGACGGCAGGGGAGGCCTATGTCCAGCAGTGGACCTCAACGGGCTGAGATGATCTCACAATTTCATGAGTATAAAAGTTTACTGGCTATAATATCTCTCGTATGAAATATTAACACGAGTTATGGTTGCAACGCTGACTTTATAGGGAGATTAACGCAATATTGTGAGTATTTTAGTGCTTTATTCCTTTACAAAGCTATTACGGAAACATGGAAGAATTATTTACGTAAGAAGTATAAAACAATGGCAATATTATTATTATTATTATTATTATTATGGATAATTTATATAGCGCCGTTTTCGTATAAATATACCTCAAGAGCGCTTTAAATATTGAATTTAACGGCTCGAAAAATTTAAATATTGAATTTAACGGCTCGGGAAATTTAATGAGAGTGAAAACTCAATTTCTGAGTAGAAAATACTATTATCAAAATTAATCAAAAGATTTTGAGAACATATAGGTCTTAAGTTTCTTTCGAAACATCACTCCACTCTCACAGTTGCGCACTTCTGGTGGGAGAGCATTCCAAGCCACAGGGCCCGCAACCGCAAAAGCGCGCCCTCCAAATTTTGTGCGCTGATTACGGATCCGCACTAAAACCCTGCCCATAGCTTTATCTTTCTAATTAAATGTGGATTTTTATGAGTTTGGATAATAATCACCTAATCACATTTTGTGATTCATTTCAACCCTTAACCACTGACATAAGAATATCGTACTTATCTAAAATATTTTTTTATTCATAACTTTATGTAGCACATGAATCTGTTCTCGTCCATTTTTGTTGTTTCCTATTTAGGTACTAAAGATAAAGTATAGCATTTTATCTTATCTGCCTACGCCTCCGGATAATGGTGTGATGATTAGTTAGTTATCTTAGATTTTTATAAATTTGTTTAACAAAGTTAATAAGCATTTAATTATATGGAGATAGAAAACTTGCGAAGGAAATATGGATATTATCTGTGCATTTACACAACTCATAACTCGTTATGATCCGTTATTACTCTATTCTACTAGACCTAAGTGTTGTAAAGCGCCCTTGAGATGATATTTCATAAAAACGGCCCTGTATATTTTGCAACATTTTTTTGCGTGTTTAAATACTTGTACACAAATCTGGTTTTATCCCAAGACGGGAGTAGGTGTATATTTTTTAACTTCAATATAAATGCATAGATGGAGCTAGTGTTACGCGCTGTTGAAAGATTTTCGATTCGTAACATAAATACAAAATCAAAAAATGTTACCTGGTGTGGTTCGCTAATAAGCGGAACGGGGAATGTTTTAGTACGTAAAGTGGCCACTTAACCCAGCCAATGACAGGTCATAAGCCCTGTAAACGCTCAAATATCCATATTTCTGAATTTAAAGGAATTCTACCTCATCTCTGTAGAGATATAAAATGAAATCTACATAATTTGGCTTAGTTTATTTTTATTATTATTATTAATGTCTATTATCCGTATCTGTTAACATATATAAATACTACGAACCTCATGGTACCCAGTGATTCCAAAGCCCGACTGCGACATACATCCTCCTCACACAGTACTTGTATGAGTTTATATCAGCCCTGAAGATGGACACTAGACTGTGCTCCGAAACGTAGGCAACACAAAGATCACAAACACGGCAAATAACCCAGAAAAAAAATCTGTATGTAAATATAAATGGAATTGGCGCGTTGATGCATTGATTCGCATGCGAGTTCTCAATGCCATTTTTTGAGAAAAATTGATAAGTGTTGTAACAGAAATAAACTATGGTAAGTAAACTATGGTTTACTGAAAAACGTCTTTAGAGTATTACAATTTATAGGTGTATATCTTTTCAAGCTTGTATTTTGCAACGCGTGCTTCGCTTTATGCTTTACGGTTTAAAAAACCATTTGATACAGAAGAAAGCTGTTTATTTATGTACACAAGTGCAAGGCAGTGTATTCAGGCGAGTGTTACGCTAAGGCCGTAATGTGTAGCGATTACCTCCCCTACACTAGGGGTCTGCAAACTTTTGTTTGAATAGAAAAACAATATAAAATTGGATTTTAAATTTATTAAATAATAAGTCGCATCGAAAATGACTAACGCCAAATATCTATATTATTATAAGCGTTAAAATGCTAATAGTAGTGTCCGTCAGTGATGTCTGTCGAAAAAATTATCTCCTTAGGATTCTCCCGAAAAATTCCCCCGATTTCAAAAATATTCCCAGATTCGAAAAATTACTTAAAAAATTTGAACATACTTATATTAAGTTCTTTATTGAGAAAATAAAAACATAACATTTTAAAACAAAAATAATGCCGTCCCGATAAACCGCAATTTTGCCGTTTGTCATCGGTTTGCCGTTTGTCATATAAACGTGGAAATGGAATATGATTGATATCCTAACAGAGACAGAGAAACTCTGGAAACGAATGTGGATTATCTAGGCGTTTACAGGGCTAATAACCTGTCATCGGCTGGGTTAAGTGGCCACTTGATGGTTTATAACATTCCTCATTCTGCCCTACATTTGATTACCATACATGACAAAATTAGAAGATCTATATGTATGAATCAACACAGAACGTTTCACATGCGGTAACATTTTTCAACATTTTTCAACATTTTTTGACATTTTTTGACATCTTTTCTCACTGGTGACATCTGTTGAGAAAATTGCTAAGCGTTTGACAATCTACTTTTTTGGTGTAGGTAAGATCCATCTAGATTTAATTACTTACCAGTAGACGCCTGAAGATGTATCTTCAATTTATTTGCTTATACATTAAACCAGTAAATTTTATCAACATTTTTAATGTGTACAAATACTTGAAAACAAATTACTGGATTATACTCCATGCTAAGCTAGTAATTTATCTACAAGTATTTGTTTACATTTAAAATGTTGAAAAAAATATGGCGGGCGGTTCGCATGCCACGGTCTATCGACCTCTGCCTACACTACGGCTGCCTTCGTAGCTCCGTAGATCCATAGCTCCGTAGCTCGCAGGTAAGCCTCCTGAATAATGAGGTAATAACCGCTTTGCCCCCGGTCTAAGGCCGACAGTCTTGTAAACTTCGGCTTAAGGCGCCTCGAAGGACGGGCCGGCACAAATGCGAATTTAGAAAGTCCCATCCGCCATGCAAATAGTTGGAGCTTGTTTCATGGAATACTTTTCAGACCGACTTGACATTCAAGTAAGACTTTCTTTCTTTCTACGAGCTGTGTGTACCAGCATTTATGAAAAGGAGCTTTTCTTTTACTAGTAAAAATGCGATCTGAATTTGGTCTTAATCTTATTTTGGTTTGTTTCGCAAAAGCTACATTACGTCACGAAAATGGTACATGCAAACAACTTATTTTCAAATTTCAAAATAAAAATAAAAATACTGTTAAAATCTAAGGGTGAAAAATAAACATAGTAAAATGACGGGAATTCTTCAGGCGTCATGTTGCATTGTGTCAAATTCTTTTAGAATCTCACACACAGTATAAAGATTTTCATCTAAAAACGCATGACTATTTTCTCAATAAATGGAAGATTTTATTTGATTTGTTTTCTAGCGTTTGTACGCCTTTTAAGTTGGTGTCATGTATACGTAAATATTAAATCATATGTCATCATCATCATCATACCATAACCGCTCCCTATGTGGAGCATATTATGGATTATGTATATGTAATGTCTCAAAATGAGCCGTATAACTCATGGGTAGTTCAATCGAACGTTTTAAAAAAAATCAAATATAAACAGTTGGAGTTCTTTAAATTCACTGTCGAAAATAACTGTGCCAGAAAGCAGGAAACACGTTGTTCTGGAGTGGGATTCGAACCTAAAAGATTCTCATCGGGAGTCCCTGAATCTAGCATTAGACTACAACCCGGTATGAAATATTTATAAGTATTTAGTTTAAATAATTTAGAAAACATGTACTTTACTTTTTACAATGTATTTTATATACTAAAATAATGAATTAAAAAAATGTTAGGTAGAATCAGGTTGTGACCTGGTGGTAGATTCAGGGACTCCGGGTTAAAAATTTCTAGGTTTGAATCCTTCTCTAGCTCAACTTTTTCCTGCTTTCTAACACAGTTATTTCCGACTGTTTAAAAGCAGCCCGAAATTGAAATATTTGAGTAGGTATATCGTAAGAACTAAAATGTTTTTTTTCTTTAAAAAAAATATATATATTATTGAGAATACGTACACAGATTTATTTATTCCTTATTCAAATATTGAATTCATCTTCGGGTCACGCTTGGGTTTTTCCGCCTCTCGGAAGTTCTTTGAAGCCGTCTGCTTGAAATGGAAACACGTATTCTTTTCCCATTCACACTTGGAGCATGCCGCATCCCCAGACAGGGATAGATATAGGACGGCTTGGCACCTTGGCAGGTTTATTATGTTCTCATCTTGTTACTACTGCACTACTGTCTTCAGCTTGAAATACAATTCTTTCAAATAGAAGGAAAAAATAATTTTCGTTTGCAGAATCTGAAGGAAAGATAAGCTAATAGAAACAGGATGCTGGACTGTTTCTAGAATATTCAAGAAATATATTCCGAGAATATTTTATAAACACGTAATATTATTATTACTGTAAGAATTTTTTTATTAGGCATTTAAGTTACTTAATTATTTTTTTTGGGCATATTTATTTTCTGATTTTCCTAATGATAATTTTAATTAATATTATTTATTTATTGTGTTATTCGAATGCAAATTTTAGAATACATTTTCGATACAATTTTTCATCACATTATGATTTAGTGTATTTGAAATGTATTTTATTTTTTACGTGTTCAAAAATTAGTGATTTTGGAAGAGAATGAGAAAGTTTAGCTCCTTTTTTTTCTCTGTCTGAGAATATTAGTATTGTGCAGCAGTGGTGAAACATCTTAGCAAATTGATGCAACCCTTTTTCGGTTTATCTGATTACAGAATGTTAATTATGTAGATTATTCAATATGATACCTTTTAAAAAAATATGCAGGGCGAAAGCAAACCCACACGTTCATATTCATATTCTAATTTAGTACATTCAAGAATACATTTTTTTAAAAAAAAGAACGACAGTGTTTTTACAACCCCAAAGAGTAAGGCCTTATCACCCACCGTAACGTTTACCTTTACTACCCCCATAAATTGGGGGTGACTTTTTTCTCTTTGCCCTTATAGGCCTTGTTGCCTCTAATCTGATAGGTATACTCTTACTTCTTATTGCGTACCTGTATGTTACATAACGACTGCGAATAACTAGTATTTTATATTGTATAGGAGTGTCTTCTTAACGACCTTTAACATGTACTTTTTTACAAGATAATGATTTTTACAAGTTTGGAAGGGAATATTCTCAATTTTACACTTAATACTCCTGAATCCATATTATTCAATTAATTTTAAAATAATATAATAATAAATTTAAAATTAGTTCTCAGCACGGATTATCTCTGACATATTTGTCAAACCGTATTGTAATATTTTTTATTTTATTTAATTTCCAAGAAAAACAACTTTAAATTGTATATAAAAAGAGAAGAATACAAAAAAGCATGAGAACCAATTAAAGTTTTTTACATATTATATACATGGGCATGGAAAGAGAGTAAACATTAAAAAATATATCATAAAACAAGAGATAAGGATGGGATGAGAAGAAAGGGAGATGACAGGGATAGGAGAAAAAGGAAAGAAGAGGAAATAAATAAATAATAAAAAAGTTTGACATCTTAACAGAGACGAGAAGTTTGGAAGGGAATATGGATATCTAGGCGTTTACAGGGCTTATGACCTGTCGTTGGCTGTGTTAAGTGGCCACTTGATGTATAACAACATTCCCCACTTCACCTAGTATTTGAAATCCCTATCTGAAACTATACAGTAAAATGGCGCGACGCTTCACATGTGAGCACTCTTTGTCATCCATTGAGAAAATTGCTAAGCATTTTGGCAGAAACCTTTATGATTGCAAGTGAGATTCTTACCGAATTATATCACCTACTAGGAAACGCCTGAAGATGAATCTTCAATTTGTTTTGCTTATAACTTTTACCAGTTAATTTTTATAAACAACATTTTGAATGTGTCCAAATACTTGAAGACAAGTCTTCAAGTATTCAAAAAAGTATTTGTATATCTATGCGTTTACAGGGCTTTTGGTCTGTCATTGGGACAAGTCTTCAAGTATTCAAAAAAGTATTTGTATATCTATGCGTTTACAGGGCTTTTGGTCCGTCATTGGGAAAGAGAAAGAGAGAGAGAGAGAGAAATAAGTTTTAGAAAACACCCATTGCATTTTCGCGATGTAGAATGAAACAATTTGACACAGTGCCCGGATGCGGCGCAGTGGTCTCTTGGTATAAATCACTTTAACACCAGCGAGCCGGGTTCCCGCCCCAAATAAATTCTCATCTGGCCGACCTAACTATTATATTTGTCTTTCTCCCGCTTGCTGCCGGGAACCAGGAGCCTTTACAGCCAGGATTCAGGACCGTTTGTCAAACGTTTAGTCGAACGGAGGACGGATAAAGCTATCTTTGTAATTTGCAGTCGTGTTGGCTTTTGCATTTTAAAGAATTGGATTATAGTGCATCACAACAGGCTAGAAATCTCAATTCTGTTGCCTTAATCCTTTACCCGTAGTTTAAAAACCTCATTTTTATTATTTAGTTTAATTGGATTATAGTGCATCACAACAGGCTAGAAATCTCAATTCTGTTGCCTTAATCCTTTAACCGTAGTTTAATACCTCATTTTTATTATTTAGTTGAACGGGTGGTGGCCCGGTGATAGTGTTGCTGTCTCTGTGTCCAGAGATTACCGGTTCGAATCCCTAGTCCAGACGTATAAATCGGACATATCGGCTTATACCATAACGCCACAGAATTAACGATTCTATTTTTAATAAATAAAACACCCTTTTAGTTAGACCAAAATGCAATTCCACCATGAAATGTCAGTAGATAATCTCAACAGATTCTATTTATTATGAAACTGATCCACGAATTATTAGCAATTCTATTTCAAAACACGATTGACAAGTTTTAAAATATGTAGGTACATAAAATATGTGGAATTTCTGTGGTTTTGAAGTAGTTTTAACGCTATAAAATTATTTCATAGTTTAAAAGCTTGTATGTCCACAGTTTTGCGGACAAGTTGGTCCACTTTTCAAAATCCCTTATATTAACGTTAATAAGCGGACAAACTTTACCTTAACAAACCATTTCGGCTGACATAACAATAAAAGGGCAAACAGACTATACTGAGTTAGTCCCTTTTGTTTTCTCTTACATTATGACCTTTCATTTGCGAGGCCAATGTGTGTCCGTTGTGCCCTCAGGGCTTCTCAAAGGCTCTAATTTTGTTTACAAGTTAGAGCACAATAATACGAGTATAGGACCCTACGACCGAATACTACAAAGCCACGATGATTGTAAAGTAATATGAAATTATATTATCTCTCGATTAACAGAAGTGGACTTTATGTTTTAGTGCCTATGAATGAATATCTCTCCCGTGTTAAAAAGGCCGTACCTTATTTGATTGAATTTATGAATGCGGTTAATACTTATAAACAACATTTTCAATGTGCCCAAATACTTGTAGACAAAAACTGGATTTCACCCATTACGGACTAACATTAAATTGTAATTATTTACATACATCTCAACGGAGACGAGAAGTTTGGAAGGGAACATTAATATCTGGGCGTTTACAGAGCCTGTCATTGGCTGTGTTAAGTGATCACTTGATATATGTATTACTAGGATATTAAATACTAGGCGTAATGGGGAATTTTTTTTTTTTTTTTTTTTTTTTTTTTTTTTTCATGGAATTCCACCAAGTAATGTCAATAAAAAATATAAATCAAAGTAATGGGGAATGTTTTAATACACCAAGTGGCCACTTAACCCAGCCAATGACAGGTCATAAGTCCTGTAAAGGCCTATATATCCATATTTCCTTCCAATCTACTCGTCTCTGTTGAGATGTCTATTGTAATTTAGTTAATACCTACTTAACTAGTAAATAACTTTAGGAATATAGTTTAAACAGCCCCGGTGGTGTATTGGCTTAGACGCAGGATTAAGGTACACTAAGGAGATTTCTCGTTAGTTTCCAGTGAGATCACAGATACTTAAAGTAATTTTCCTCATTATGTGGGGTGGTTTCCAACTTTTATCGGACATTTTGATCTGTTTAGGTGGTTAATAAGTAACTTAAAAAGTCCTTTTGATATTCGTGTTTTTTTTCAACTAAAAGTCCTGCCTGCTTCGCAGTGGATACCAAAAAAGATCGTTTTAGGCTTTTTGTTCAATATAAAAAACGAATTTAAACCGAAACCCACGTAATTTTTTTTATTTTCTGACTGAGGAGTCATTAGTGTTTCAGGTATCCATCAGGGATCTTAATACATTAGAAAATTTGCAGAGTTACCTTCCGCTATCAATCCTAATATGCTTATTACTATGCGAGATAATTCTTGACCACAGAGTTTTAGAGTAGCAAAATTTTTCATGACTTGAAATTATTCTTTTCAGATCCACTGGTTTGAGCAGCAGCACGAGAAGCGCCGCCTGAAGCGGGACTTCACCCCGGACCCGCGCGCCACCCGAGGGGGGTACACGCAATGGGGCCGCTCCCCCGCGGCGCAGGGCCAGCGCTATCGAGCCTTGTCGGCCACCAACATCTTCCCCGACCCGCTGTTCAAGGAGCAGTGGTATCTGGTAAGTTATCATCGATAATGATAAAAACTGGCGATCAAAACGGGATAATTCAGTTTTTCAGAGAATATAACTTTTTTATTGCGATCTATCCTTATTCCGATTGATTGAAGACCTATTGGTAGAATCGGCCAAAATTGGACTCAAGATGAATGTAGCCAAGATGAAATTGATGACAAACCTCAACACGGATGGAAAAATTGTACCTGTGGAAAAAGTCGACAACTATGTTTATCTTGGTCACAAAATCACCATCGGCAGAGACAATCAGACCAGCGAGTGGATAGTAGGATAAATCTCTCTTGGGTGGCTTTTGAAAGCTAAATTCCACATTTCGAAGCTCCATTCCCAACTCACTCAAGACTCGAGTATTCAACCAATGCATTCTGCCCGTCCTTACTTATCGCGCGGAAACAATGACTCTGACCAAGCAATCCTACCATAAGTTGCAAGTTACACAGAGGAGCGTGGAGAGGATTATGCTTGGAATAACATTAAGAGACAGAAAAAGGAACGATTGGATCCGACGCCAGACAAAGGTCTGTGACGTGGTGCATCAAATTGCTTGGTTGAAGTGGAAATGGGCCGATCACATAGCCAGAATGACGGACGACAGATGGACGAAACGCGTTCTGGTGTGGAGACCGAGGAACCAGAGGCCTCAAGGACGTCCACCGATGAGATGGGTGGACGACATGAGAAAGTCTGCTGGAAGACAGTGGATGGGGACGGCACAGGATCGGGAGGAGTTGAGACAGCAGGGGGAGGCCTATGTCCAGCAGTGGACCTCAACAGGCTGAGATGATGATGATCCTTATTCCACACAGTTATCGAATTGGACTACTGGTGATAGTCTGAGCTTTGTAAAAATGCTTCAAAATATAATTTTCATACAAAACAGGAAGGTTATGTTTTGGTTTTGCTTGGATTCCAAGTCATCCTAGAATTACAGGTAATGGAAACTACGGATTTCTCAAACCTAGCTGATTCTAGTTGATGATTCCTAGCTGATGACCTTAAAAATACTAAATGGGTTGGTATACATGAGGTTGTTGCAAGTTGATCCGACAGATGGAACATCTCTAAATTATCGAAAGGCAAATATTTCTCTATCATCCAACCCAATCTCTCGTTTCTTCTCTTTTCGTCTTTGGTTCATGAAAATGGGTCAACATTGACCTATCCTCATTAGACGAGTTCTTACTTGGATAGACTTGATGTGTTTGACTCCCCTATTTGAGACTGTCAATTTAGAGTGGAGGGTTTCAGCCATATTTTCTTTGTCGACCCTAAAATATTGGTCAAATACCTTCCTCCATCAACACTTTAGGACTACTCACCCCAATCTCCACAAACATCCTATTCCTTTCAAGTGCAGAGAATGTTAGTAATTTGTTTTCTCAATGCAAGATCACCAGTCTTACTCTTTAGCGCTAGTCCAAAATATCACAAAATATACATATATAAAATATTTTTTTGTGTAAAAATCACATTTTATATTGACTACTGCCTTGTTGGAAATCGAACCTGCAATTTAATGCATGATTACCCCATGCACTATCTGCTACACCACGAAAGGGGAAAAAGTTCAATTCTTATCAATGCTGATTATATCCCTAGGCAACGAATCGAAAATTCCAGGAATCGCAACTGGTAAAGATATTTCCCATAATAATATTAAGAAAATGTAGGAATTACTGAGTCTCAATCCTTTGTTCCCTATCCTAATTTAAATTATATTACAAAACTTTCGTACGCATCCTTTACACACGGATCAAAGCTACATTCTATTTGTGTCTCGTAGGATACGAGGTCATAATAATATGCGAAGTTAGTAGCATCTTCCTTTCAGCATATTGTGACGTGCGGGTACAATGAAGGTTTTATGTAAAATAAGGCTTATATGAGATATCGCATTTGCACCGTGAGCACAAACTAACATCAGTCTCTAGACTTGCTAAGGCACATAATCCTCTGACACGTTTCAATATTACTTGCCTTACAAATAACAATGCGACGTCTTATAAATTACATGACTTAGGGCCAGTTTTAAAACATCCTTTAGTCACTCTTCAAGGTTTTTAGAGTCATTCCTCAATTCAATTCAGTCGTAGTATGCTATTTTGGCTGTGCAACATTTCAGTAAAATTTTGCATAATTACTATTCTGCTTGGTACAGGGATGTAGGTTTGTTTGTGTGTTTTTGCTCTTTGTTTAAGCATTGCTTAGTAATGACCATACCCAGCGTTGCTATCTTAGTACACCGTTGATTAAATATTGAATGCGAAAACAGTAAAACTGCTTGTACTAAGAAGCATTTAGCTAAATTGCCTCGTGTGCTGTTTTTGGGGTTTTTTTATTTTATCTTTTTTTATACTACTTGCCACTTTTACTTTTTACACACACTTACATGCACTTTTTAGACAAAGTTATTGAACAATGCATTAAGCATTTAAAACATAATATAGTAAAGTTAAAGTGAACAATTTATCAAATTAGATGTATTTATTTAAGTGGCATAATGTTTTCTGTTTTTCCGTGCTTACATTTCTGTATAAAAATTCACACAAACGCCTAATAGCCCACAGAGAGCTTTAGATGTAAAGTTTAAAATGATATCAGGGGTATAATCCAGTAATTTGTCTAAATTTGTATTCATTCAAAATGTTGTTCAAAAATAATGTTTTTTGTTTTGTGCTTAAATTTCTGTAAAAATTCATACAAATAAGCGGCAGATTAAGATGTAAAGTTTAAAAAATACTAGTATAATTATTTAAATCAAGGACATTTTATTTTTGATTGTAGAAAATTAAAATAGCACATTGTGCAAATAAAATAGCACAGGTTTTTACATTCGTCATTGCTAAAAAAGCTCTCAACAAAATTCATCCTTAATGCATTCAATAAATTTACCAATAACGACTTATTCATTTTTTATTATTATAGTATAATTTTTAGTTTTTTTAAAATTGTATTTTTTTTGTATTATCTAAAAAAATTTGACTTAATCTCATTGTATTTGTGGTGACTAATACGTAATTTATTATAAAGCGTCATGACGTTTGCATACTGCGCATGTCTTTCCTGAGAAACATATGAAATGTGAGAAAAGTAATGTCCAAGAGCTTGCAGGATTTTCGCTTCAGTACAACCGTCAGAATTTAATTTTTTATGAGTTCCATCTCCCATTCATATTCACTGAGCTAGAACTTTGGTGAATGCAATGACATGGCTGGGTTCTTTGATCGTTACTAAAAGTTAAAAATCCAAAGTAAGAGCTTAAATTTTGAAAATAGTTGTTTTCTCCATTCTAAAAAGTATTTTATTTTAAAATTTCTACCTTTACTACTACTAATGATCAAACAACAGGCCTTTACATGTTCATTTACCATTCTTTTCTATTTAATGCAATTGTCAAACAATGACACCATTCATTAGTAATGTATTAAGGTTTACTTAAGTAAAAAAAAATAATAATAAGCTTGAAGCGAAGGTAGGTTAAGTTGATTTTATTAAAATAATGCCTTACTTATGAATGTATACCCAACTGCAGGCGATGATTCTTTCCTGCGGTTTTTTTTTCTATTGTAACTGCTGTAATAATATAGTATGCATTAAATCGCGTAACTTAAAATGGAAAGTTTTAATATAAAAATAAATTCATAATTATTAGGGACATAGGGAGTAATTACATAAATGCTTAAAAATTATAGAATACCTATTAAAACATTACCATCCTTTTTAAGTCATCAGAAAGTAGTTTAAAGGTAATCATTAAAACTAATAAACCTAATTTTCAAATAAATCTCAAAAGAAAATTGCAGAAAATTGCTTTGCCAATACAATGATTTAATTGTTTAATTTTTACGGTTGATTATAGGTGGTTAATATAAAAATTATACTAATGAAAACCATAACCACTTAAAATAATAAAATGACGTTTTTTTAAAGAAAATGTTTATTATTATGCATTACTTTATGCACCCTCCAATAAAAAAGAAGGTAGGTATATTGGACGATAGTTTTCACTTAAGAGGGCAGGCAGTTTGTGTTCTAACTTCCACTTTGCAGTTTGGTAACTTTCAACAGGTGGCACCTTAAAGATAGACTTAATATTCTCAAAACCTGAACAGACTAAACTAGAACTAAGACTTTGATTGTAGTGCTTTGCTACTCAATAAAAATTAAACTATTTTTTTATAAGAAATTTTAAATGGATTTTTAGTATTATAATTTTATTGCGGTTTCAATAATAGTTAATAATTAACATGCTGTCAACTTTGCGGTGTAGTGGTAAAAGCGTTGAGCTACCACGCATGGGGTCGCGGGTTCAATTCCCGTGGGTTAATTTATTTTTTTATATCTCTACAGAGATGAAGTAGAATTTTTTTCAATCTTGGTAGTAAGGAAGCGTTTCAAAAAATCTTCTTTATCTCTGTAACGATATAAAAAAATATATATAAAACTACTCTCGCTATGGGAAAAAATCTAGATTTGTGTGCAAGTAAGATTTTGACATTAAGATTTCATGTACGGTAGGTACCTTTGATTGGCACTGAAGCGTAAAACAGATCTTCTTGCCTACATGTTATACAATGACAAAGATGCACTTCACTTTTACATTGCCCTATGCACCATTAGGTGCGGATAAGGGAATGAATGATTATTTTTTTCCCATTTCAATAAATGTTTTCCAAATCTTATTTAAGTTTTTTAAGCTCCCTCTGTGAATATAAAATTACGTACTTATTATATTAATTTTACAGGTTTTTTTTTCACAAGTCATCATTTTAAAATTTTCTGAATGAACACAAAACCCGCTGTAGGTTGATATTTTGTTTACTTCTGATTCGGTTAGCTTAGCGATAAATCGGGATCACCCTAGTACGGAAGTCGAGATAAAACCTGCCTTATAAAGCTCCCATGCGACCATCAATTACAAAGTTTCAATATCTAAATCGTAAGTAGGGTCAGTGGAATTAAACCTTCCTGTTCAATCGGATGCTTCAATTAATCAATGGAGATTATGTAACATAACATGTTATTGAAAGGGTAAAGTACGGCTAACCCGCTGCAACCGCAAGACTACGCTTCTGGAGTGTGACGGATCAAACGAAAGTTTTAGGGAAGGGAAAGGAGTCTGAATATTTAGTATCAATATAAAGACAGAAAAGGGGTACTCTCCCTGTAAAATTAGGCTCCCAGCTCCTTGAGCGGGTTGGGGTAAATGTGTTTATGACGATCTTAAAACATTTGGTCGCGCATATAACCTTCTTTTCTTTCGCTTTTTCCAGTTAAAACTGAACTAACTAACTAACTAACCATCACGCCATTTCCCCGAAGGAGTAGGCAGAAAGGATCGAATGCCACACCACTCTGTCCTGGTATACTTCTCTTGCTTCCTCCACATTCATACATACATCTTCTCATGCACGCACGTCGATTATTCCGACTTCTTACATGCCCACTTTCAAGCACTTGTTTTACTTGATCATGCCATGTCTTTCTCGGCCTTCCTCGACTTCTACATCCAGGCACAGTCGCATCATATATTTTTTTAGCCGTTCTTTCATCATCCATTCGCTCTACATGACCGAACCAACGTAAAAGACCTTTCTTAATTTTGTGGATAATGCTTATCTCAGCCTTGCCTTCTGCTCTAATTTCAACATTAGTGCACCTATCATACATAGTTTTCCCACACATTTGCCTGAGAGATCGCATTTCAACTGCATTCAATCTTCTTTCATCCTTATTTTTCCAACTCCGTACTTCGCTTCCATACATAAGGGCTGGTACTAGAACTCCATAATGCACTGCCAATTTAGCCTCTTTTGATAAGCACTTATTAGATACTACCGACTTTAAGGCACCATTAACTCTGTTACCGGCAGTTAAAACTGATTCTAACAAATTTCACGGATTTGCTTTAAAAAAACGGCAGAGTTGTGTAGGACTGATAGTCTTTAAAACAATCTAGGGAAATGGTGGGGCTTTCATTGTAGTATCATAGTCTCAAAAAAATACTAGGTGTACGGTAGTTTGACTTTGTAAACAAAATTAAGGCGACGGACAAAGCTGTTTTCAATATCCGGCTAAAACGTTCCAGCCAGGGCTGGCTGTTTCGTTGGCCGGGCCATATACTGCGCACGTCTCTCAAGAGCCTACCATGCCCATTTTACAAAGCATCGGGGTTTTCGGCGTCCTGGGCGTCCGTCCACTATTGACAATCCGTTGTGAACTTTAAGACGTACATTTTTTAGGTCTTATATTCTATTCCTATGTGTTAAGAAGCCCTAAATTAGAACATCAAGTCAGTGTGCTCGTGTTTTGAGTTATGAAGGAAACGCATGTATTTTGTATAATATATCCAAGAGTAATATGTAGAAAGGGTTCGTCTAAATTTGCGGTTACAGCGGGTTAAGTTTCCCGAAAAGGTCTATTATAGCCCTGTTTTAATCCTCCTATACCCCGGCTTATTTGTACGTAAGGATCATAATTGAATCCATCTGTAAAGCCAACATCGTTTGCTGTACCTAACGATTGATGGAATACAGTAATTTAATGAAAAGCGTAGCCTTCAATAGATATAAATAAAATAATCAAATAATCAATCTTACGTATGAGAAATTGCAGACATTTTTCAATTTGGTTAGTATGTTGTTTTTGTAGAAATCAGTAATACCTATATCATTATTCGTATAATTAATGTTTATTGTAAACAATTGAATTGTGTAGGTAACAATTTATTTAGGAGTCCTTACTAGGATTCCATGTTCTGAGGAGGACTTGTTTATTTTATTTTTAAATATAAAAAGAAATCAATACAATCTATGCAATCTTACGGCAGCTTGCGTAGCGTAATGGCTAAGACGCCGGACTCACGATACGGAGGTTCCGGGCTCGATTCCCGGTGAGAACACAAAAAATAAAGTTGTTTTTCTCAAGCCTGGGTGTTTTTCGTGACGTTATTCTCCTCTGTAATTAGGCCTCATAGCCTGTTGAGGTGGTTATATATAATATAATTTTATGATATTTACACACGTATTTCGATTTTTAAATACTATTTTCGTTAATTAATTACGACGTGATGGAGTGGAGATTCAAACCGGAGATCTGCGGACTCAAAGACCACGATTCTGCCACTGGCCTACACCCCCGTCCCTTCATGAGGTCTTGGGTTAGATTCCCAATGGCGGTAAATATGGAATATTTCCATAAAATGTTTCAAATGTACCTTGGACTGGCTCTGAATCGTAAGACTGATCATGAACTGCCAAAGTATTATACTCGTAGATAAAGGTCGAATAAAAGAAAGTAGTTGTACTTATAACATCTCTGTAAGCCATTCTTAATATTGTGTATTTCTAGGACCTTCCAGCACTTTGTTTCATGATGCCGCCTTTTTTATACTTTTCAGAATGGCGGTGCTAAAGACGACGGATGGATATGAACCTGGGACCAGCTTGGCAGAAAGGATACACGGGAAAAGGAGTAGTTGTGTCCATCCTTGATGACGGAATCCAAACCAATCATCCAGATCTGGCTCAAAATTACGTAAGTGCCCTTAAACTTTTTACTAATTAACAGAATACTGTTATTATGATACTCAGTAGTGGTTATTTTAAGCGAGAAACTCGAAGCTGATATTATTTGATATGTGATAGTTAAGAATTGACTAAATCTTGTCCACCTCGTAGCTTAGTGGAAACGCATTTGTCTACCGTGCTTGAGGTCGCGGGTTCGATTCCCGTAGGGGGTCAATATGAAATATTTATTTACATGTGATTTTTATGTTAATATTTCACGTGTGATATCTTGGACTGGTTCTGAAGCGTAAGACTGATCATCTTACCTTCATGTATTAAAAAAAAAGATCAAGATACACTGCACTTGGTGTTCCGGTGCAGTGCCCTATGCACCATTGGGTACGGATAAGGGAAAGTAGTAGTAGTAGTAAACTTTCTTAGTATATTTCAATTTGGAAATTTCTACTTATCACGTATCACGTTGGGGTCACCAATTCAGGGGTAAAATAAGAAGACGTGTGATCTGTGGTCTGTTGTTTATTGGTCGCGTCTAGTAGAGTTAAGAGTTGTCCAATGACTAGTGAGCTGTGAGCTAGTCATCGTTGGTATTACTTCTGTCACTAGGTGTTGGAGTGGGGCTAGCCTATGAGAGTAATTTAAGGCTCTACCACACTAGTTAAGGCTCCGCTACAATCTTCTTAGTATATTTTCTTAATAAATCATAATTCTGATAAGGATCAGTTTCTGCAGTAAGTAGCTCATTTCAGCTATTAACATTATTTACCTTAAAATATCTTCTGTGGGATAACTTTAATCGAGTTTTTGGTTAGGTTTTCTTGAGGTATAAGTCTAAACAGTTTCTTTATTAGCCTAGGAAGATAGACAATACATTGATTTTATCAGCAGAAACACTGTTCCATACACTATAATTTCGTAAATGCATATTTAATTCGTTGGACAAAGATAACTAATCAGTCGTTCGCCCCATACGACCGAACCATCGCAAAAGATCTATTTCTTTTTCGATAACGCTTATTTCATCCGTGCATTTTGCTCTTATTTCGACAAGAGTGCACATGTCATACTGGGTTTTTCCACTCGTTCGCCTCAGAGATCGCGTTTCAACTTCGATTTTACTCAAATAGAATATGTTTGTGTAAATAAAGACAATGTTAAATGTTTTTTTCATGTTAATGCTTATCATAAAGACACACAAATGGAAATTCAAACCATCACTACAGTTTTATATCAAACACGTTCGTTGTAATGTAAGGATAATAATGTTAATGTCTAGCCAGGAAATAATGTATGAATTCAATCTAGTTGTGTGTTGAATTATTTAGTGCTATCAATCAAGCTCACATGTGATAAATGTGCTAAATGTTATATTAAATCAACCAACATTAATTAGTGTGTATCAAACATTCGGATACTCTAAAGCATATTCTTTAACTTTCATACTTCTAAATATTTACAGAGAATTATTATTTTAGATTAACCATTTTCTTAAATTTCTGGGACAGTTATTAAATAGGTACTCAGGTGGATTATTGCTTGTAATTAAAAATATTAATATTGATTACGATTACTTATAGCATTATTTGTTTTAGGTTCATATGTTAATAAATATTACGTCACTCACTATGTCACTCACTACGTCACTCACTACGTCATCAATAGGCATCTACGTCATCACTAGACATCTACGTCACACGTTTCGTGTAATGGCCTAAGTGCTGGAGTCTTTAGACGGTAGAATTTGATAATAAGTGGTGTTATGAAATTAACCCTAGGAAGCGAATATTTTTAGAAAATTTGTATAGAAACGCCCCTTCTAGTGAATTCTTTTTCGAAGGCTTACCTTCGTTCAACGAGATTTACATAATCTAGATACACTTCACTTGGTATGACCATGCAGTGCCCTGGGAACCGTTAGATATAGATTATAATGGACACGATTTTAATGTTGATGGAACCAAATCGGCGGCCTCCGTAGTGTAGTGGCTAAGACGCTGGACACACGATACGGAGGTTCCGGGTTCGATTTCCGGGGAGAACACAAACAAAATCAAAAGTGATTTTTCTCAAGCCTGGATGTTTCTGACGCAGTTCTCCCCTGTAATTGGGCCTCCTGAGGTGGTTAGAAGAAAAAATTTGGCCTTTACTCCTTGTGATAAAAGCATTATTTTTCTACACATATTTCTTTTTTACTTCATATTCATTGCAAGTAGTTTTTACGCCTGAACTACCCTCCATTCAACTCTTTTTTCTTCCCCTTTCATTTCGCTTCACTATTAATTTCTTCCCATTACATAATATCTCCTCTTCCCGCCATACATAATATAATCTTCTTATTAATAATAACCAAGGCGGCCGAAATTGAGCATTTAATGAGAAAATATAATTCACCACTGCCTCCCCATAAAAGACCGCGTTTATTCTTTTTAATTAAAAAGTAATTTGGAAACTTTTCGCCCGGCCCCGGCGTCATATCATTTTAATCAGAAAAAGGTGAAGAATCTTTTCAGGCAAGTCTGAAACATTTTCACTAAATAGATGTTTCAGATTAAGCTATAAACTTTTGAAAAAGAATTTGCTTCACACTGAAATTGAATTGACAATTTATTTTACGTTTTTAAGATTTAATTGTATTCGGTTTTTGGTTTTTTCTAGCATATTTAAATATGATAAAAAAATTAATAGACGAAAATAAAAAAACCTAAGACTAGTAAAGTAAACAAAAATCATCATATCTGCTTTCTTTTTTAATCATATTTATCATTATCATCGTCAATCTATTTCCAAACAACCACCAGTTTCCGTGTGTCTTTCCAAGTCAAGCCCGCGTCCTGTGGCTCTGACGTAAACTGCCGACGGAAGTCAGTAGTCGTCAGTCCCACCTTCCGTAATTCTACGTTATCCAAAGAGCCAACAATTATCAGCAGTGGACGTCCAGGACGCTAGGAACCGAAGTCTCCATATTATGTTATTAATTTATCGTTGCCGCCATCTTAAACGCGTCTTTATCCTGTTGCAAAAAAACAAAGCGCATACTTTTATGTAAGTAAATACGAATAACGAGTGTAAAAACGGCGTTAATATAAAATCCGTTAGATGACGCCCAGAGGGGTCGCGACTAACGGACGCTAATAACGGATAGTGTTTCGTTACTGGCTTCGTTCTCATAACGACATAACGGCGGGTCGTTGTTGTAACCCATTTTCTTTTGTCAAGAGTACAATGAATATGGAATGGATTCGTTACGTGAAGTAGGGATTATTATTATTTTAGAATTGAACATTATGATACAAACGTGCCGTCAAAGGAAATAGAATGTGGATTTAATAATTCTTAATGACAACAGCATTCTTTATGTAAGATGATAACCTATTTTTCTTTAAGTTTGTGCGTATCAAAGAAAGAAAGTAGTAAGCTTGTGTATGTGTGTGTGTGTTTGAATATGCACTTATCTCAGTTTTAAGAAAGTATATTCCAAACGCCTTTTGCAGTGGCTAAGCTCATCGTGGAAATGGAAGAACCTCCACAAATTACAATTATTCTATAATTTTTAACTAGCGAAAATTATGTGATAGGGGTGTTGTAATGTTATATTTTTTTTCGGTCCAAATCGTATGGTAGTATTTGTTTTTAATGCCTTAATGTTATTAATTTTTCATTTTTGAGGGGTTAGAATGCCCTGGACATTAATAATACCGTTAAACTGATTGCCGTACCTTCATCTATTTAATTTAGAAAATTATGAAGACTGCACTTGGTGCATCTACAAACATTAATATGCCACGCCAGTTTGCACAGGAAAGGGAGATAGGACGCTTACAGCTGCCTCTAGTGGTAAAAAATCTGCATGATAACAAATTAATGCAACCATTTTTTCTTTATTTTTGTTTTTGAATTGCCATATATCTCTAAGTAGGTATTTCCTTTGTGTCCTGATTTTTCATATCATACTCTGTCTGTGAGTGTCTGGTTTCGAGAACAAATTGAAGTATCTCAAACGATTCGATCGATCTCTTACTGCGCCAATAATGCTTATCCTCCCCACTCCAGAAGTTACCAGGCATTTGTAAGGACCAACAATGGCGAAGGGTAGTTTATGAAAAGTATGAAGAGAGACGTGAAGGAACGATGAATAAAATTATACTCTCCTTTGAAGAGAATTACTTCCTTCCGGCTGTCATGAATATTTGCCCGCCCCCACCCTTAAGCTACAGATTTTTCAAATTATGCAAAATCTCTGAAAATCCGGGTGCCAGCCACTCATTTGATTTAATTTGCATGTTTTTCATTGTGAAACAGGCTGAGCAAGATGTCCAAACACCTGAAATCTTTGTTTAAACCTTTTTCGGATAAAAAGAACCACTGTGATATTTTATGTCGTGTTGATGGATTACATATAAAATTATTTATTTACATTATATGAGAGATATGAGAGTACAAAGTTAAACTTTATTTTTTAAAATAATCATAAAAACTATAATTAAATCTTTTCTTGAATTTTGGGTCAAGTTATCCTATAATGATAAATGTACTTTTAACTTACATACAAATACTTTTTTTTTTACTGTCCGTTTTACAGTGAATTTAAAAAAAAAAAAAAAAATTGTCACGCAGCCCAGCCGACAACGACGACAGGTCGTGAGCCCTGTAAATGCTTAAATATCCACATTCCCTTCGACAAAAACCCCTTAATCTTGGACATCTGACACCAGTACGTATTCTGATGTCTCGTTTCTAGGGGTGCAGACTGAATGCAATTGTTTAAATTTCATTTTCTTTTGTGGATTTGAGTACCCTCTTATAATATTACTTATCCATTGTTTGTAGGAGAAGACTCTCATATAGACATCTGGCATACCCATGGCACAGGGTATTCCAAAAGACACTATTCCAATTAGTTCATTGTTCCTCACTAAGGATCCCCCCGAATCACCCTGTCGAAAAAAAAATGTATATAAGTAGGTATTAGTTTTAAAAAAAAATCATTGTGCATAAATGTATATGTCATCATCTTCATTCCATATCCGCTCTCTATGTGAAGCATAGAGATCCCACATATGTACTGTATCCAAGCTAAGCGATCGGCCGCCAGTTCCCGTTCATCCTCCCAAGCTAGTGTCCACGTCCCGCAGCTCTGACGCTAATTGCCGATGGATTGTCAACAGTGGAGGCCTTGTCAAATAGTCCCGGATGACAGTTGTTGATAATAAGGGTTGCTGCGTCCGTTGCCTGATCCCAAAACGTGTTTTTTTAAAAGTCAAACCACCGCCCACCTAATATTCTTCTGAAACACCTATTCTCAAAACTGTCGCTATGTTAACCGCGCCCTAGTTAGGTGTCACGAAGCACTCATAGAATACAGGTGCAGGCGTCAAAATTTAGTTTAGGCGCGGAATTTAGTTTTGACCGAGTAAACATTAAATTATTTTAGAAATTTCTTACCATGTACGTTGCTTTACCGGGCCCTCTGTATGTGCATATGTGTTTGGAGTTTAAATATAGTAGATATTTATAACACTGTTTTAACGACATTGTAGTAAGTCTTATTTTTTTGAAGTAAGTCTTATTATTTTTGTATTTTGTACCTTTCTGAAAAAAAGTTTTTAGTACTATATGACGCACATATATGACGTCAATCGGTAAATTATCAAATATATTTTAATGATTGGCATCACATACGCGTCATAACTGCGATATTTATATTTTCTTGTAATTGCATACCTGATTCTGATTGGCACATATCATATATTTTGATAAGCACTTCTTCATAAGCTTAAAAAGGCTGAGTAGGCAGTTCATAATGGAATTCTGAGGAAAAAAAACCAAAGTAGATTGAATGCTGTTGAAATGTGATATTTCACGCAATAGTTTTGTTAATTTTTTTAAAATTGAAAATTTAAAAGAAAATATTTGAGTTGTTATGATATGCTCAAATATTTAGATTTCGGGGCTGCTTTCAAATACTTGGAAATAACTGAGCCAGAAAACAGAAAAAAAAGTTGTGCTGGAGTAGAACTCGAACCTAGAGATTGTAATCCGGTATCCTTGATTCTACCACTAGACACGACACGGTCCATCAAAACTTATATTATGTATGATAGGTGCACTAATGTCGAAATTAAAGCAAAATGTAAGTCTGAGATAAGCATTTTGGTCAAAATTAAGAAAGGTCTTTTAGAACGAACGAGTGCAATGGTTCAATGATTGTTAGTTATTTTAAATCATCTTACTTTATTGGTAAGTCCCCAACCGGTCACAATGACGTCGAGCCCCTTTCTGATGTTTTCTCTCGGCATTCGAATAGGTTTGGTCAGTAAATCGAAATGAAAACGGCCCTTTATCTTGATCAGAGATATGTCATTCTCTAGTCTTGTTATCAAATAATCCGCATGGCGAAATATGTGACGTACGTTGTATATTACTCCTCCGTTTTCGAGAGACTAGCCCGCTATATACGGGACAGTTTTCTGCGCAGTTTTCTATGCAGTCTGAAAACGGTCCCGTATACAACGAAAACTGTTTAAAAAACTGCGTGCTTATGTCAGATTTAAGCTGACATGACAGTTAATGTTTTTTATGTTGTAAACGTTTAAGTAGACATTGGTTTATTGTATGCGTAAAAAATGCGTAAATACGTAAAAACCCAATAACATATTTACATTATTAGCTAAATATACCATTTCCTGAGAGCAAACATACGATAATAACTTACAATCGCGTTTCAAAAATACACATATTGACATACACATACTGACACAATGGCATATTACAACACAATATTGTCCACACAATAACTTTTTTTAACACTTTTCTTATTTTAATAAAAGCAAAAGATATTTGCTGCTGGCATTTAAGCCATTTTTTTAATTTAAAGAATGCATAATTCTTTGAAATCGCGATTTTTCTCTTTATCGGGAATATTTAATAAACAAATTTTTATGTGCTCAGAAAAAATGCCATTAGAATTTTGTAAAATGGGATCAAATGAAACAGCGACATACTGGATTAAACATTGCGAAGCACTGAAGTGTTTGTTATTAAATGCCTCAGGCGTAAAATTAAAATATGAAATAAAATTCTCCAAGCAAAGTTGTTCATGCTAATTGCATTCTTTAAAAAGCGTGGAAAATTACTTCTGCGTCATTACGTCAATACACTGCTTTTTGTCCTACAGACCTTCAAGGAAATATTTCAGGAGGCTCGACAAATTTAATATCTTGTTTACTAATATTGTGTGTGGTATCAATGTGGTATACCAGGATTAGTTACCTTGGTGGTTATGGCTTTATGTGGGTGCACAGAAAGAAATGAAAGTTTCTACTAACAGTTTTACAGTGCACATTTATTACAATGAAATACAATAAAAATACAATTAACTTAACTAATTAAACTACGATTGAAATGAATAATAAAAAAGACAAATTAATCTAGTTTGCCCCACAATTTGGCGGCAAGAAATATGCGCAAAATCGACGTCTCGCCACGCAAAAGGTCAAAATATCTCTCGGCTATTGTCCGAGCGTGTTTGGTGTAGTTCGGCTCGTTCGTTTGTCCCGCGTTGCCCGCGTGACGTCATTTCTTCCGCCACTATTGCAGTGATCACTCGAAATTTCATATTACAACTATTTACATGCTTATTATAGGTATTAATAAAGAAATATTAAGGTTTTTAAGAATATATGGGTTATTTTACTTATTCAATAACAATGTTTTACACACATGAAGCCGGATGTGGTCAGTTGGACAAACAAGTAGTGAAAATACGTGAGTAGAGTTGCTAAGCAATCATTACCTACTAAATTTTTCTGAGGGTTATCATTTTATTAATTTCATTTTCTCTTTGTTTTAATCGTGTTTAATGTTTTTTTAATACCTGCATACCTACGACCATTTGATGAAAAAATTATTTTGTGTACGTCATCGATCTTTATTAATTTAAAGAATACTAATTATTTATTTATTATTGTAAAGACAAACGTTTCAAATGGTGGTCATACAATATTATCATTTTTATAATGTTTGCCATTAGGTGTATACATAGAGTAACAAAACTCGTAGTACAACCCGAAAACTGGTGAATCTACATAATATTTTAGTTGAATGTGTAATAAAATAAATGTGAAGTTGTTTTTTTTTTCTTCTCTTAAAAGTACCGCATATTGAGTAAAATTCCATAAATTCTAATTTAAATGTGGTTTTTTTATTTGGTTTATTCATGGATCCTATTTGTTTGACCAAATATTTTTTTATTTTTTTTTTTTTTTTTTTCTTTTTAAAAATCTTATAAAACATACATGTATTATATTCCCAGGAGTTATAAAAAACTTATTTTGGGACCGGTATTATTCACATTTTTATTTACATATTGCACAATCAAAAAGACGAATAAGAAAGACGATTCAAAACTAACACATTCAATCTTAATCCTAAACATCATATCTATCATTAAAAAACATATTTTAATACAGATCTTTAAGGGCTCTACTATGTATTGCTTTTTTTATTTTTTATTTCATGGGGTAGATTATTATATTGGGATCGAGAAATGTTCATTAAGGATTTTTTACCGAATTTTGTGGATCGAAATTTTGGAATGTTGTTATATTTGATAACAATTTTTAAAAATGTATAGAAAAAATAATCACAATTGTACATCGAGTTTTATTGCACGGTGTATTTTTTTAAAAAACAGAAGCCTTTAAACCTGGTTAATGTTTTAAGAAGAAAATCATGCGAGACTGTGTCAAATATTCCGCCCATTCGCAGTAATTGTTCGTAAATTAAGTTATCTGGAATAATATGTTAAAACAATATGCTCACTAATTGGACAAGGTCTTTCTTTATTTAACACTTTGTTAAACGTTTGTGTAACCGTAGAAGCCGTTTAACCATAATATTAAAATATTTCCACGCCTTGTTTTTACAGGTACCAGATATTTTTTTTAAATATATATTTTTCTGTAATTTTTTAACGCAATAAATTCATGTATTTGACACTGACCATACTAAAAAAAAAGAATAAAGCTGTCAAACAAGAATAATTAAATAAAATCAATATTAAAGTATCTTGGTCTGGCTAACTTATTTGATTTGATGTATCACTTTGAGAAAACGATCCTTAATTATTAATATGGTTTTAGATTAAATGTATCTTAAATATAAGTCCTTAATGCAAATTTTTTTAGAGTTTAAAAACTTTTTAATTAGGTTATTAATTTTTAAAAAATTGGTGCTACGCTTCGATTAGCCGAAGTGACGTCATTTCGTTGATGATTGAACGCTTTTTCAAACGAACACAAACATTTTTGTAAAGTAAATTTCAGAGGTACTTATTACAGTGATTTAATTTTGTGACAGGTGAGTCAAACCCTTGAACTGTATTGAAAGTTGTCATATTTGAAAATACTGTGGCGAGGTGAAGCGAAACAGCTGTCACAACGTAGTGCACGATATTAAAAATTAATGTAAGTTTATTTGTCCCTTAGGCGTTCGTATACCGTTTATTGATTGCAATAAGTTGTTCCAGAGAGTTGTTTATTACTTTCTCTGGGAAGGTTCCTGCATTACGTTTAAAATCCTCGATTTTTAAAATCCATCTCGTGGTGATACGATAGTGTATTGGACTGCCATGCACGAGATCGCTTATCTAATTCCCGATGCGGGTCAATATGATTTATATATATTTTTAATGAACGGGTGGTGGCCCAGTGGGTAGCGTCGCGGTATCTGAGTCCAGAGAGGTCGGTTCGAATCGACACGACTCGATTCCTATTTTCAAGCACAAGCCGCTTAGGCTTTATTGGAAATCGTATTTACAAATTGAAATATGTGCAAATATCATAAGATTGCATAGATTTCTTTTTAAATAAAAAAGAAAAATAAAAAAGTGACGTTCACAAAAAAATATCTCATATATGTTACCTTGGAGTGTCTCTGAATAGCGTGTAGCAAATAATCAAGATTCACTGCACTTGGTGTACCGATGCAGTGCTCTATCACCCTTGAGTGCGCATGTGGGAGAATAACAGCAGTTTTTCTCTTTTTGGTCGGAGGTTTTAATTTGACAACCGTAGAAATCTTTCAGTGAATTTACGTAGTGTTTCGAGATTAGTACCACAAAACCGCAACCAGGCCCTGTAACCAAGCCCAGGCAAAAATGTATAAAAGCAGTAATTAATTATTTTCTTACCATCTTACCTTCGTGCAATAAAATTATCAAGAACACTGCAGTTGGTGTACCAATGCAGTGCCCTATGCACCGTTTGGTGTGGATAAGGGAAAATAGTGGTAGTAGTAATTAATTATAAAAATAAATCCATATACAGATTTGATTTTTTTCTAATATTTTAATGGTTGTTTATTTTGATGTTGTTATACTAGGAAAAATGATATTTAGTAAGAGTTAGCGTATATTATCGTAATTAAACTTTTTCGTATCAATTCTCAATGGCGTTTCTCAGGGCTTTCACTTTGGTCCTTAACTGTTTTATACTGTCGAACTTCATGTTTATATGCCTGAATATTGCTGAATAAAATATATAATTTCCGTTTTTTGAGTTTTTTTAATACCTGTATTATTTGCCGTGTATATGTGTATCTATATGTATATGTGTATCGAATCTATTCCATGTGTTAGTAAGAAAAATTGCGATTAGTAATCGTAAAATTTGAAAAAGATTGCGTTATTTAGAATGCTTGATCGTAAAATTTAAGTAAAAGCCATTGAATAATTGATTATTTATTATAGAATGCTTACAATCAAAATGTACGCTAAAATTCCCGAAATCGCTTGTAACATTGCCATGCTTGCTGATATAATTGAAAAAAGTTTAATGCATTGCTAACTGGTCATGATTGCATAATAACTGGCGTTTAATAACAAGTAAAAGTAAATTTTTTTAAATGCAATGTTTTTAATTGAATGCTAATACAAAAGTAATTAAATTAAATCATGCGGATTATTTTATGTATATTATTATTTCGTGTATTTGCTGTAAATATTTAATATGTAAAAGGCACTGAGTGACGTTTATT
Source organism: Micrasema minimum (assembly GCA_022494985.1). Lineage (NCBI taxonomy): Eukaryota > Metazoa > Arthropoda > Insecta > Trichoptera > Brachycentridae > Micrasema > Micrasema minimum. Next base: position 46,806 of record JAGVSP010000109.1, on the reverse strand, counting down.
TTAATAAAATAAAATACTGAAGCGTTCAATCAAAGTCGTATTTTGAATTTTACAAAAACAATGATTTCTTAATCATTTTCTTGGAATGACGTTTTAATCTCGAATCCATACCAAAAGCAATTAAATTAAATCATGCGTATATCTTAGATTTTTTACTGCAGGCACAGAATTAGTTTACCTCCGTAGTGATTAGCAATAACATATTTTCCATCTGAAGAAAAATTATGTATTTATCATTCGTTGCTCTCTTTTGACTTTACAGAGGTAATTACTTGAGAGACTACCCTGACACGTATTTCCCGTTTTTCTTTCAATCTGGTGCTAATATCGCGATGTCAATATTTAACACAGAAGTTTTTATACCATATCCGCTCCCTATGTGGAGCATATGGAATCCACAAACTGCCTCCAGGCCAAGTGATCGGCCGCCAGCTCCCGTGCATCCCAAGTCAAGTCCACGTCCCGCAGCTCTGACGCAAACTGCCGACGAATTGTCAACAGCGGACGACCCGGACGCCGAGAACCTGATGCCATGTAAAATAGGCAAGCATGGTTAAGGCTCTCGGGAGGCATACGTAGTATATGGCCTAGCCAGCCGAAACGCCTTCGCCGGATGACAGTAGATACCAAGGATTGCTGTGTCCGTTACCTCACCTCTGTGTTCCTTACAAAGTCAAACCACCGCACACCTAAAATTCTTCTAAGACACCTATTCTCAAAACTCAGAAGTCTGCTGTCTTGGGCCCTGGTTAGGTGTCACGATTCGCAGCCATAGAGGAGAACAGGTTTTTTTTATCAGATTAAAATATAACAGAAATGTGTCGATGTCTTTTTTTAAGAATTCTTTTTTAGTTTGTAAGCCATTCACTTATTCAATTATTTATCAACTAATATAGCGTGATAATAAAATTCTTTCATATTTATTTGACCATCGGCATCGCTTACAGCTGCCAAAACTATAGCTATGCTACACCAAGCGTACATAATATTTTTTTTGACCATAATATTTCCTTATTTATTAAAATATCAAACATTATTATCGAAATAACAAAAAAAAAAATATATATAATAGTTATGTATTTTATTTGATTTTATAAAATTCGTTAAAGTTTATTGCTTTATTTAAATGAAATTTTGCCCTCAAAAACAATAAATACATTTTTTTACAAAGCGTAATCAGGGGAAAGATGGCTAAGTACGATTTTATTTATTACACAAAAATACAAAATGTTTAAATAAATTTGTCTTCACTGGGGTAACCCGTGCCTAAGACCAATTTTCAGGAATTATATCCAAAATAGGAAATTTTCGTATTAATATTAAGACTGATCATCTTGCCTTCATGTAATAAAATGATCAAGATACACTGCACTTGGTGGACCAATGCAGTGCCCTATGCACCATTGGGTGCTAATAAGGGAAAGTAGTAGTAGCACTAGGACCAATTTAATATTTTTAATTAGTTACATTTTTATGTATGGATCCATGTGTGATTTGAATTAAATTAATGTAAAATTGAGAATAATAAAAATGAACAATGATTATCTGTTTTTGATTTGTCTAATTTTTACACATTTTGCTGTAGTTTACAAGAGTGTATGTACGTACTGATTTAGAAATTTCGGTGATATATTTTATAACTCGATACCTTAAAAGTTGACATATCATACTCAGCCATCTTATCACTAGAATGTTGATGTAATTAATTTATTGGCGTCCTACGAATACTTTTGGGAACTCGGGCTTCATCACAACGTGTTGGTGGCGAGGCAAGGAGTAAGTTTTACTATTTGTGTAAAAAATATTTGCAGCCATTATTTGGTTTATCCAAGGTAAGTAATTTTGGACTCTCGTGAATACGTCGGGATAATTTCTGGCGCACGGGATGCCAAACGAGACAATCCCTACGATTTTATCTTCACTAACAAGTGGTCCACCAGAGTCACCCTGTAAATTGAAATTATTATCATTATTATTATTATGGATAATTTATATAGCGCCGTTTTCGTATAAATATACCTCAAGGGCGCTTTAAATATTGAATTTGACGGCTCGGGAAATTTAAAGTGAGTGAAAACTCAATTTCTGAGTACAAAATACCATTATCAAAATGAAATCAAAAGATTTTGAGAACATATAGGTCTTAAGTTTCTTTCGAAACATCACTTCACTCTCACAGTTGCGCACTTCTGGTGGGAGAGCATTCCAAGCCACAGGGCCCGCAACCGCAAAAGCGCGCTCTCCAAATTTTGTGCGCTGATTACGGATCGGTACTAAAACCCTGCCCATAGCTGTAGATGTAGCTGATCGAAGTGTGAGACGTCTCTCAGCTAGTTCATCTCACCATCGTTATACGTCACGTATTACAAATATTTTCACAAAATGAAAATCAATTGCAGTCTAATAAATCGATATTCAAAAACACCGTGTCCCACGATGAGACCGCGAAAACTCCGGAGGGTGATTGTTCATGGTATTTTGAAAAAAAATCCTTATAAAGTTTTTTGATCCGGGCATTTTTAATAATTAATAAAAAAAAAGTATTAATAAAAAGCGACTATGTAATACTGGCTTCTGTTTGAAATGCTAGCGGTGGCGGGTGGGCGGTGGGCGGGGAGGAGTGGGGGTCCGCTCTGGTCACCGAACGCCTTGCCTTGTGCGGACATTCAAAATTCGAATTTCATATCTGAAATTGGTGCAGGTCACGTGGTGTTAGCCAGTTCAAAAATGGACGGTATTACACGCGTGAATTTTTATTCATTTTTTAATCATTTTTTTAAGAAATTAGAATTGAGTTTTTTGAAAAACTTTATTAAGATTTTTTTCTCAGAATATCATGAATATACACCCTCTGGAGTTTCGCGGTCTCATCGTGGGAAACGGTGTATACAAGTGTCTACAAAAAAATTAAGAACCAAAAACAAAGTAAAAAAATGTAAATATAAACATAAACTAGATCGATACATTATAAAACAATTATAATAAACATAAATATAAGAGATGAGGTAGAATTTTTTCAAATACAGGAATACGGATATTCGAGCGTTTACAGGGCTCATGACCTGTCATTGGCTGGGTTAAGTGACCACTCTATGTACTACAACATTCCCCATTCCACTTATTAGCGAATATCCACAACAGGTAACATTCTCGATTCGTAATATATATACAAAATCAAAAATGTTGCCCAGTGTGGATATTCGCTAATAAGCGGAATGGGAGATGTTGTAGTGCATAAAGTGGCCACTTAACCCAGCCAATGACAGGTCATAAGCCTGTAAACGCTCGAATATTCATAATCCTGAATTTGAAAAAATTCTACCTCATCTCTGTAGGGATATAAAAATGAAATATATACCTACTCCCGTCTTGGGATAAAATTCAGATTTGAGTACAAGTATTTGAACACGCCCAAAATGTTGTATAAATAGACGATCAAAGCAAAACGGGAAAAACAATTAATAGAGATCGTCAATTTTGTATATTTGTGGTACTATTTCGATCCTGCTCGTAATATAGTATAATATTTTTATCATCTCTGTGATCTTCTTAAAAACCCCTCTTATAAATACTCAGGTCTTAAGTCGAGTAAAGGTTTTATGGCTTGGCATGTTGAAACTTTGATTATGGTATTGGCAAAGCAATAAGTCTAGGATAAGGACAAGTTACCATGCATAATCCGGTTCCTGCTTGCGAAATAGTACATATTTGAGAATCGGTAACATATGAAAACTTTTCTCTGCATTCCGGTATTGACATGGTCCTTAAATGTATTACTTGAAGATGATTAGGTGTTGTCCTGAAATTCTGAAAATAATCATTAGTATTATGAAGTGCTTAGGTACCTGAAAATCTTTGTGGTAATGGTATATACAATTCTCAATGGGTGGAAAGTATAAAATGTTGTCATGGCAATACGCCGAATTTAAAATCAATCGTCCAGGTCTAAAAATAATTAAACAAATTCATACAAGTTAGGTGCATCTTGAAACCAGTAGTCATACAATAGTTGGTGAGTACTTGTATACAAATATCAACCTACATTAATTGAAATGTTATTTTGATATATTTTGATTACATAGGTAATGATGAACAGCACGTTCGTACATCGTGCCTTTGCGTGCCACCCACGGGCCCTGCTGCTTGGAACCACTTGCTTTCTTTAAACTTGAATTGCATACAGAATTTGGAACAAATCTGCTTTTTTTAGCAGTCTGCTATCCAAGCGCATGAATCTAATTTAAAGACTGACTGCAAAACAATCACAACACTTCTTTGCAGTAGTTCAGAATTGAATGGATAGGTTACGTACAGCGCCCTTGAGGTAGCTTCTCACAAAAGCGTCGATTTATAGGTTATCCTAATATTAGATATTATTAAAGCTACATAAAATTTGAAGGATCATATACATACCTGATCTGTGAATCCCCACCCACTGACCATTCCCCCAATAATAGGCTTATCATTTATATCTGGAAGATTCACTGGTTTTGTCATACTGTTGTAAATAATATCTGATGCCAGTTGGATAAGACCTATATCATTAGTGCTTGGAGTTTCCGTATATCCTGAATGTATAATTAAATGTTGAACTCTGTGGTAAACTCCGTTGCCACCTTGCAGTTTCTTTGAACCCACCATTACTTTTGTGTGTGATGCGACTTTGCTGGAAACGAGACGATTTTCTTAATTTACTCTTCTTTATCAACGCGTAGGTCAACATTTCGCATAGACATTGATAATTGGGAAAATCACAGGACACTGAGCAATCGATCCCACCTCCACCCGCGACTGCTGTAGAGTCCTTGGGGACTTTCTCTCAGACACGCTATTTTATGCAGGAATTTAATTTTTTGTTGTTGCATATGCATAATCAAATTGCCAATGTTTCCAAGTTTAGTCAAGAGGGCGACATAAGGAAACGCTAAGGGTAGGACCAAATGGAGGAAAAGAATAAAGGCAGACGGAGCTGCACACGATAATATCTGGCTAGAAGTTTGAGATTAAAAATACAGCTGGCGAAGCAGCGACCAATAGAATAATTGAATAACACGTAAATGTATTTATTGGTAAACTGGTATTAGCGATTGGTATACAGATGATTTGGGATGTACGCTATGTAGTATCTTTTATGAAATAAAGCAATTAGCAGGTAATAGAGACAAGTAGAGAGATCAGGTGCTTTGTGACAACCAATCCTAGGATTGTAGCTCATATATCAAAGGTTGCCCTTAAATAATTATATTGACGAGTTAATCGGGAATGTGCACTTTAGCAGTTATCAAGAGATTGAGAGGCTGGCAGCTGGAAGATATGAGTGGAAAGATAGAGTGCTTTGTGCAGACCAATCACAGAATTGTGGTTCAGAAAAAGAAGAAAGAAACATTTCTAAGAAAAATAAATTATACTTACTGCATTAAGCAGTGGGCCGCTGTTATGACCCACCGCGGTTTGATGATGGCACCTCCACAAAAGTGAAAATCATCCTCGCGGAGTGAAACTTGATAGCAGGCCTCATTTTCTTTGGCATCTACACCCCCTATTACTCTTCTCGCTTGAAATAATTCTACTAGGTTTAAAGTGTTATTTGATCCTCCTATTCGTTCAATAACATTAACCGGATCAAATCCTGAAATATCACATCAAAGCCGGTAGTAAAAATTCACAATTTACATCATAAACGCTCACATTGTTAACTCAATGTTTGTAGCACTCACTTTGTAGTTTTCCATAATTATGAAATTAAACAACTTTTGTTTTAAACTACTTTTTCACTCCAACCAGTTTCGGAGATACTACTCCTTCATCAGGGATTTGTATAATAATAATTTAAAATTAAGTAATAATTAAGTAATCTGTCAACTTTGTATTTATAAGTGTCTACACCCCAATGCACCGATCATGTGTTCCTCCCCCGACTTCATTCCCCTCTCCACCCCTTATCCCAGTACCTGGTCAACCACTTCAACATTTTTAGTTAGCGACTTATTACTTAATTTTAAATTATTATTATACAAATCCCTGATGAAGGAGTAGTGTCTCCGAAACCGGTTGGAGTGTTAAATAATAAAAAATTAGTTTAAAACAAAAGTTGCTCACATTGTTGTTCTAATTTTTAATTAATTTAAACATTTACACTTTTTTTAAGATTATCGCACCTATTGTAATAAGTTTACAAGATACGGAAATGTGGATTAGGACATTGAGAGAAGGGTTAGTGCCGGAAACAGAGTTAATGGCGCCTTAAAATCGATAGTGGCAAATAAGAACTTATCGAAAGAAACAAAATTAGCAGTACACAACGGAGTTCTAGTACCAACCCTTATGTATGGTATTGAAGCGCGGTGTTGGAAAAAAAAGGATGAACATAGACTAAATGCTGTTAAAATGCGATCTCTCAGGCGAATGTGTGGTAAGACTATGTATGATAGGTGTACAAATGTCGAAATTAGAGCAGAGTGCAAGGCTTAGATAAGCATGATCGACAAAATTAAGAAAGGGCTTTTACGATGGTTTGGTCATGTGGAGCGAATGAGTGATGAAAGAACGGCTAAAATAAGTTTAAATGCAAGTGTGCCTGGATGCAGAAGCCGAGGAAGGCCGAAAAAGACATGGCATGTCTAAGTACGACAAGTACTTGAAAGTGGACATGTGAAAAGTCGGAATAATCGGCGTATGTGCATGAGAAGATGAATGAATGTAGAGAAGCAAAGGAAGTATGTCAGGACAGAGTGGTATGGCGTTCTTTCCTCTCTGCCTACCCCTACGGGGAAATGGCTAGTTAGTTAGTTAGTTAGTTATAACAAGTTCTTACAAAAGTACTCTTTTCATACTTTTGCAATGATTTTAATTACATGTTAATTATTTTTAGAACAAAAAACATGCATTAGCAAGTTCAATAGCGTAATAAATTTATTACTGTTTTTATTCTACATTTATGATATAAATACCCGTTGGTACGCATATGTGATTTTTTTATTACCACTGAATTATGTTGAAGATATTTTTTTTAATGTATTGCACATCATTTAAAGGTAATTTAAAAGGGAGCTGAGTAAAATAATGTTGCTTTTATCTTTATCATTGTCATAATAAGATTGCAGTTGCTCAATTACAGATAACTATCGACGTAGTTAAAAACGTGCTAACCACGTGCTAACGATAACGATTTGACCGATCACAATGAGCATACGTTCCATATCACGTTCGCCGAGCCGAGCATTGCCGAAGCAACGTTCGGAGATGCTCGGTACGCGATATCGCGGCCGAACGTCAAGAGCTCGTTTAATAATCGATAACTTTTAACGCGTGTTCCATTGTGATCGCGAAAACGTTAAACATCCATAGGTAAGAAATCGTTATCACGTCGCTTATTACCGAGTCGATAGTGATCTGTGATCTAGCAACTGATTTAGTTTATTTTAAATTAAAAGGAGTTAGTAAAAAAATCAAAATTTGAAAAAGAATCCGTTAAAATTTAAAAAATATCAGTTTAAATTGTTTTTGCTGTTGATACGATATCTCTTGATTTTATTCGTAAAATCGCCCGCACTTTATGCCCATATCAAAAATCGATGTAAATATTTTTTTGCATGCAGATATATTATTATGTAATAGTAATGTAATATATATTTTTTTACTTATAAACGCTTGTATTGCCAGGAAAATAGCGACAAACAAAGGAACAGACATTTTTACCCAATAAATAAACTGCACTGAGACATAAAATATTTTTTTGCTTACCTTGGTGAAGCAAATGAAGCTGTTTGATTACATTTTCAAATTTGTTGAACCTTATCATTTTCACGCATGTTATTTAATGCCAACCAATCATCATTCAATAGAATTGCTTGCAAATGTTTTGCAAACAAAATAATTAGTTGCTCGCTTTAAGTTCGCGTTGTGAATTAATTATAGCTGAATTTGTAACACGTTTTAAGATTCAATTTGATTTCCTGGAATGTCTTTGTTGAACTCAATTTGAGTGATTGAGTAGAATTAAAAAAATATAGTTTATTAATAAATAAATTTATATAAAACTTATAAAACGATAATTATTAATATTTAAAATTAAAATTTTGAGTAAACGCATTTTAGTAAAAGTAAGTAAGAACCATTTTCAAGTTGATTTGTTTTTTATTATCACGTTCTCGGTGACCTGGACGACCACTGCTAAAAATTTACCAGCAGTTTACGTCAGGACTACGGAGCATTGCGTTGCTTGCCATAAATTCTAATCATTAACCCAAGTATTTCCATTTCGGGCTACTTTTAAATTGTCGGGTATAACTGTGCTAGAAGGAAGTTACAAGTTGAGGAGAAAAGGGATCCACCTCCAAGGGGACTCTATGCTGGACTAAATGTCGTACGTGACACTTCGGAATTGCGAGTGATCTACGTTACAAAATCACTCGCCATTCCAAAGTGTCGCATATGACTTTCAGTCCAGCATAAGCCCTTGTTAGACTAGCTAGGCTATAATTTACAAATGCAGACCAATTTTTTTTAAAATTAAATCAGGCAGCGCAGCCTTAATCCACTCAAATGAGACTCAAAATTTACCTCAAAGCCTCCGTATTGTAAAAAAAAGATGTTTATTAAATAGTTGACAAGTTGTGGTGCAGCTGAGTTCAAGTCTAGGGATTTGCACCTAAGGGTGGACTAAGGTCCTCAATATACCACTTCTTGTGTGGATATCGATATGACAGCTAAATACTATAGGTGGATTTAGAATATTAGGTACACGGTCAAGTGTTCACTAAACCCAGCCAATGTAAAAGCTGAAAAATATTTTTAAATATCCGCCCAAAAAATACAGGGATTCTTAAAAACTTATTTTGCTTTAGCGTTTACGGAATATTTATGTAGGTACATGTCCCAAATCATACCTACTTTACTAGCGTTTAGATTATCTGTTGAAATAAAACTTTTCTTAGGTTGTTTAATAATTTAAAACGTATTTATTTACGATCATGTTACACTGCAATTGATATACCGATTCAGTGCCCGATGCGTTTTTTTGGTCTAGATGAGGGTGATTTCATGTTTTCTTTTATCCAATTTCGGAAATAAAATACGTCTGTGTATACATCAGGAAATCCTTCTGAACATGGGATTCCGTAAGATACTATTCCATAAACAGTGTTATTAGCTACTATTGGACCTCCAATGTCGCCCTAGAAACAAAATGAGGAAATTTAACTATTATTGGACTATTTTTAATGTAGATGAATATACATATACATAATGTCACCATAAACGCGTGGTTTTAATTTCTCTCAGCCAATTTTCTCACGCAAATACTACAATACGTCCAAATAAGATTTATAATTAATAACATACTTCTTGGTCGTTTTTATCAAAAAATTAGCACGGGTATTTTAAATGACTGATTCCTGGTACTTTTTTGGCATATTTCGTATTTATTCAGCTTTTAAACGTATTGGAAAATATTGATTACTATCATGAATATTGTAATCGATTATTTGACTTGATAAATTGATTTTTATAACTTTTGTACATGATTTGTACGTCTACTAATAAAACTCACCAAACATTTTGTTACTTTTTCTTTTGTAAGTGTGCAAAGATGTCTTTTATCGAGTTTTTCAGTGAGCAATCTTGCATTGCAATCATCTAATGATATCGTTTTCATTGTCACTATTTGTAGTTTCTTCGTATCGTTGGAAACCATCTAAAAAATAAATATAGTAAAAATAAATAAGTATAGGAAAATATTTTTATTCTATTTTTTATTTTATTTTTTATTATATTTTTTAAATTTATTTTTCATTTTTTTATATTTTAAAAAAAGGAATCTATGCAATCTTATGATATTTGCACATTTTTCAATTTGTAAATACTATTTTCAATAAAGCCTAAGCGGCTTGTGCTTGAAAATAGGAATCGAGTCGTGTCGAAGTGGGGATTCGAACTGACGATCTCTGGACTCAGACACGCGACGCTACCCACTGGGCCACCACAAAGAAATTATCATTAAGAAATATATTAAAATGAACTTTATTAAAATAAATAATGAAAATAGATTTAATCAAAATAAGTATACTGAAAAGAAATAAAGTAAAATTATAATTATGAAATAAAATTATAACAGTCTGTCAGGACAGAGTGGTATGGCGTTCTATCCTCTCCGCCTTCCCTACGGGGAAATGGCGTGATGGTTTGTTAGGAAGTAAGTATAATAATTAAAGTGATATAATAAAAATAAATTTAGTAAACTGGTTGCCTTACTTTTAATGCAATGTTTGAATTAAAAGAAATGGATAGAGAAATTTTATATTTAGCAAAAGATATGAGATATTTTATCAATCTTCGGCTATAAAATTGCTTATTAAAACTCAAATAATTAAAAAAAAAAATGTTTTTTTATATAGAGATAGTAGTATAACTTATATTTCGTTAAAAACATAGTCTTTATATTGTTGAGTTCTGTATATTTTTAGCAGTGGCCGAGAGACAACGTCACTAATTGGGTTCTTCCCGATTTTTTATTTTTTATTTAAAAAAATTGATTGAAAAATTACAATATTCAGGGATTTTAATTTTTTCTTTACGATGTCATATAAATTTTCTAGCGCAGTTTGAAATAGCGCTTTTTCAAATCGCTCGCAAAATCCTCCATTTGGCGCGCATGCGGTGTGACGTCACATCAATATAGGCGCTCACTACGGAATGAATTTCACGCCTTTCACGGTCGACGGGTATGACGTCATTAGCCAATAACGGGCGTTAAAAATCATTCGTATTTTCATGTTTTTAAAACATAAATTTATAAATGAAAATAAAATTTTTGATCATTGTGTTTTATATCGTTGGAATTTTAAAAATATACTTTAAATATTTATAACATTTTCAAGGATATTCATGCTATCGGTAAGAACCCTATTCATATTTTTTTAGGGAGCCTCGGATCAAAATTTGTCAGTTTTTTTTTAAAATACTTACAGTTTGTCCCCAGCTGGTTGCGTATACTATTTTGTTGGTTTTAATATCCACTACTGGTAAATTAGCCGGTCTGACGTATTTCCCCAGCCTAATTTTTCCAATAACTTTTAATAGAGCAATGTCGTTTACCACAGGGTTGTAACGAAAATCCTTGTGGATTATTATTTTAGCTATCTTGTTTTCGAAACCACCAGAAGACAGTAGCTTACATCCAGTTACTGCGGATAAGTTCTTGGGTTTTTCTCTAAAGAAATAAATATCAACGTAATTAGCTGCACATTGGTAATGTGCCAAACTCGAAAATCTCCATCAATATCGTTTTATTTTATTATTAATATTTTAACGCTAAAACTAATATCAAACCTTTTTATAATTATTGTAGTATAATAAGCGTGAAATAATTATACATGTTATTATGTTAGACACGGGATTATAATTATAATTTTTAACTTTTTTATCTCAAATAAACGCATTTAGATTGGCAAATTATGTAAGTACCTACAATAATTAATTTCATTTTGTAAATGTTTATAAATTTATTATTTTAAGTTTAAAAAAATATCCCGAAAAAATAATTTTCCGTTATAATGTATCATAATATATGTATGCGTAACTTATCAAAATATTTATAATAACGCCACTACCTCTCTATAATAAAGTAAAAATAAAATAATATAGATTTTTTTTAAATCGATAAGGATCATTGAACATAATGTACATGTACATATTTTAGGCACAAAATATAAAATGAATGTTTCATAAATGTGTAAATATTAAACGTCCGCCTCGTAGCGTAGTGGTAGCGCATTTGGCTACCATGCATGAGGTCGCGGGTTCGATTCCAGTAGGTGGTCAAAATAAAATATTTATGTACTGAGGGCACCAAACCATTGATGCAAATTCTAGTTTGCTCCGAACAAAAGGGTTGTATAGTATTATGAGTGTATCTGGCCTATTGAATGATTATTTTTATCTACCCGTCAACACATTGTCCTGATGTCAGCACCCATTTATCATTCAGTATCGTCCCACTGCAGAAGTGAAACATGTTCTCGTCTCTGAGGGAAACATGATAATTTCCGTACTTCTCATCGGTAAATATAAAATTACCGCAGCTAAATTTATTCTTCACCGTGCTTTTAACTGAAATAAAACATGAAATTTATGTTAAAACCACTCACTTTGTAGTTATTTTATAAACTTTTCAAATTCCCAGGCATCACACTTCATTTTTTGTGAAATCATTTACTGTCCAGGCTGCAAGACTATGGAACGGTTTGCCACGGGATGTGAAAGGTGCACCCTCCTTATTTGTTTTTAAGAAACGCCTAAAGCATTACTACCTATCCTCAAACCTTTGAAACATCATTCATTCATCATCCTCTTCCCCATCCCTTTCCTTCTTTCCTGTATCCCATTTCTCGATGTCATATTTTAGTGTATTAATCTTGTAAATAATGCTATGTAATTTTTAAGCTTTATCGTCCCACCAATAATCGGTACAATAAATGATTATCACTAAAATAACTAAGATTTGGTTGAAAGATATTGCTGAAAGGTAATAAATCTCCCTTTACACTTGCTATGTAATTGTACATGAAGCTTTAAATCAATAAATAAATAAATCTCTTTTTTTTATACTACTTTTTTATTAATAAAACTCCCGAAAGGTTTCCAGAAAACGCGTGCCTTTCAATTGAAATTTCAATTGTAATTAAAAAAGAGGCAAAAAGTTGTTAAATACAAAGAATAATATGGATATCTAGGCTTTTGTGGGGTTAATTTTTTTGTCATTGGCTGGATTGAGTGGCCACTTAAAGAGCATCCTCTGTGACGTGCGTAGCGACCCGCTTCTCCATACAATCGTATTCCTCGATTTTCTCCCTGGAATTTATCACTAAAGCAATGATTTTTTACACTTTTTAGATACCGACCAAAAGCGTGCTTGCATAGTCTTATTTTTTAAAATAATTTATTTATCTCCTTTAACAAATAACGAAACCTTGAACATAAAAAATAAGACAATGCAAACACGTTTTTTATTGATATCTTAAATATGTAAACAGTTTTAGTGCACAGTTCTAGGGAAAAACAAATAGGGACTACAATTGTTTGGACGTACGGTCGCGTATATCCCGCCCACTTTCCGTCAGATTGAACAAAAACAAAATGACCATATATAAAAAATAAAAATAAATATATATATAAAAAAAAACTTATTTTGTATTTGTGAAAATAAGTCAGTAAATACTTACAATCATTGAAAAACATAAAATAGCCAACTCCGAAAATAAAATTCATCAACATCTTGGAACTAACTAAGCCAACTAATATATTTCTTCGAGAAAACGTCGAGTTATTTAGATTCGGCTATTTACTTTACCGATAACGCTCTAGCGGAACTCACAACACTATTGTTTCAGGTCGGATAGTAAAATTAATTGGAACCTACATCATTTATATTTTCTCTGATTGGAAATCACAATTCCATTTCAGGTTTTTATATTCTAACTCCGCGTAAGAGTCGGTAAAAAGTATGTTTTTTATTCTTTTAAACATTGAAAGTTTTGTTTAAAGAAATATATTCAGGTATATCACATTAATTTATGAGCACATATTTTTGATTATTAACGATTAAGGGTTAATAACAAACTGCCTTTTTTTTCTTAAATTTATGTTTATTTTAGCATACTCGTAAAGCACCAAATATTAATTTCTTCAACATTGTTATTAATTCTACCTGCTTATTATTGTATCGTAGCACAGGAATTCAGAGAATGCTTTGTAAAAAGACAATTTTCTATTGAAAAGTCAACCAATTTGTGCGAATGTTTTTGCGAAAAAAAAAAATAGGTAAAAAATTTAAAAATGGGCTACTTTGCTTTACAAAATATTTTTATTTGATAAATAAGGATCATTTTATGTGTTCACCGAATAATGCAGAACAGTTTGCAAAAGCTGAGTACGATGAGTGTTCTGCTAGTTTGATGCGCAAATGCTTTTATTCCTTTTATTTTTGGGCTTTATAAGCAAAACCCGTCACTCAACACCAAATATTAATTAAACAATGAATTTAAATATTATTTTTGATTTCGTCGGATGGGGTGTTTTTTCAGACGAGAATTATATTTATAGCAGAGCAAATTTAATTGCGTATACGTAGATTTTCTAGGATGACGTAAAAGTTTTACAATGAGAAATAGTTTTTCATGGACTGTGGTGTTTTTGCATCTACACCCTTTTTTATATTAAAAAAGTATGTTTCTTTAAGATGTAAGGTTGAAAGTCATAATCGTGAAATGGGTCTCAGCTTGGCTCAGCAGAATTTGTTCTAGGTTTAAAATTAAATGAAACTTCTATGCTTAGAACATATTTAGGTCTTAGCTGAGATTGATTTGAAACGACTATGAGTCCCAGTCTAAGAGTTGTTTCTGATTGTTCTTAAAATCCATTCCTTGTTGTGGTGAACTCCTGTAAAAACATCGGGGTAGCCAACTGCGCAAGCCACTCCATAAGATACTATTCCAACTAAGACATTTCTTCCTGATATCAGTGGACTACCAGAATCTCCCTAAAAACACAAAAATATATAGACGATTGAAAGGAAAAATTTACCAAGTGACATAATATGTGCAAAGGAAAATAATATTATGTCGCTTGGTATCATTTATTCATACTGATTTATTTTGTATTTTCCCCAGGGTCTGCTAAATTTAAAAATCACCAATTCCAGATTAGCTCTTGTTTTAGAGATATTTACTCTATACCCTACATTTTGAGTTTTGGGATTTTTAAAAAATTTTTGCACACCTGTTAACCTTTACACCCTAAAACCCTTTTTAAAACGACTCCCACCCCTTCTCACTCTTTAAAATGAAAAAAACGACCTCGTGTGTGTGATTGCACATCTTGTATGAGTTAAATGTTTTTTCTTTACCATACAAACTCCCTTTTCCGGCTTCCGTATAGGTGCATACGCTTCCCTTACTCACAACAACATGTCTCTCCTTTATCTTGTTTGCGCATTCATCATATGAAATTGTCCTTAATTTGATATTCTGTATTTTTTCAGGCAGTTTCCAACTCTATAAAGAAAAAAATATGTATTCACAATGGTTTTAATCATTTCTGTAAAATCATCTTATTCGTCCGTTTTAGGTCTTTTGTTTGAAATAATTGAGGTGCATTTTCACAAAGCGATACATCCGAAAAAATGTTAGTTCTCGGGAAAACACCTTTTTATGTTTAATTGTTAAATGACAAACAAACATTTTATTGAAAAAAACAGTTTTTATTTCTATGTATAGACAGTTATGCGGTATGTACTTGAAATGTCTTTAAAAAACAATGGTCGACGAAATAAAAAATATTAAAAAGTGAGGGTTTTTTACAAAGTGATACAAGTGCCCATATTGTATCGTTTTGTAAAAAATTCTCTGTTTTCCGGTGCTTATAGTATGCTTTGTGTATCATTTAGACAAACCACGTTCAGTCTTTCAGATAGCCCTTTGAAAACTAGTTCGGAATTATAAAAAATGTCATTTTGTCCAATTTGGCTGATGTATCACTTTGTGAAAACGCACCTCAATTTTTCTATATCTCATTAGGTCAAGAACACTCTTTTGAAAACTTACTTCCAAATCAATAAGTCCCCATCCAGAAGTGGTGACAAGAGAATTGGGTTTAATTTCATCTTCTGGTAGTCTAATAGGCTTTATTGCATCGTTGAATGTGATTTTTCCGTTTATATGGACCAGAGCAATATCTTGAATGACGTGTTTATACGCTCTTTTTGCTCTAAAAATTTCACCTCCGAAGCAATGGTTATTTGTTCCTACTATGATTTTCACGAATCTTAGAATAGTATTACTAGAACAAAATACATTTTTTGTAGTAAAAACTGAACGTCGCGTCGCGTCGTAGTCGTTAAGGAATATAATTTAAACTCAAAATTCAAATCGGATTTCAGTTGAAATTGATCTAACAAGTGTAATTTTAGCATAAAAACAAAAATTATGTAACCCAAGGAATTAAAATCTACAATTGGTGATACAACAAGCTTATGACTAAAACGACGTTTCAAGAAAAAACAGTTGTAAACATGGGAGTACCTTCAAAGTTATTGGATTGAACTTCAAAATAGTAATTTCAGTCCTCATCAGAAAAAAATACAATAATTTCGCTTTCCACAAAACTACAAACTGCTTTCAGAGAAAGGTTATGTATTAAAAAACCTTTTGGGTGGTTATAAACATAAAAATTAATTAATTATTAAAAAATAACGAAATAGTTCTATGGGTACATATTTTAACACAAATAATAATTATGGTGAATAATTGTCTACTTCATGTTTCGTACCTTTCCACTCCTCCAATTCCACATCTCTTTTTACTTTTTTATTTTTTGGTTTTTTATTATCGTTTTTTTTTCTTTTGACGCTCACGCTTTTATCTTCATCAAAAGTGTTTATTTCATTTAAGTCATTGCCAGAAGGTATCTTTTTTTGTTCAAATTTTTTTATTTCACCTCGGCCGAATGGCAAATTGAATAATTTGTTATTTCCATTTTTTTTTGATTTACCACTATTTTCATAGTTTTTTTTAGCATCTTTGCTATCTTTGTCTTGTACGCTCGTTGTTTGTGGTTTTTTCAACACTTCATTTTTGTCACTAAACTGATATGCTTTTTGATTCTTTTCATAATTTTTTTCTCTAAATTCATCTGTTTTCACATTCGTTTCATTATTTTTTTCATTGAATTGCTCTGTTTTGGCATTCACATTTTTTTCTTTCGGTTCTTCGAGTTTTACAGGATCAATAGACTTATCCGGCCTAACAGGATCAATAGGTTTATCCGGTTTAACAGGATCAGCAGGTTTATCCGGTTGAACAGTTTCAATACTTTTATCTGGTTCGACAGATTCAAAACGTTTATCTGGTTTAACAGGTTCAGCAGGTTTATCCGGTTTGACAGATTCAGAAGGTTTATCTGGTTTAACAGATTCAGCAGGTTTATCCGGTTTAACAGTTTCAATACTTTCATCTGGTTTGGCAGATTCATAACGTTTTTTCGGTTTAACAGGTTTAGTAGGTTTATCCAGTTTAACAGATTCAACAGGTTTATCAAGTTTGACAGGATTAACAGAATTAACCGAGTCTTTTTTATCAAGATTAAATGATAATGATGCTGACTGCTCTGTTCTATTTTTTATATAGTCCAGATCATATTTTATGGGACCCTTTGTCATCTCTATTTTAAGGATTGAAAAAAGGAAATATACTTTAACTTTTTTAGAATAATCAATCAAAATACAGTTCAAAACCCAGTTTCAAATTAATTAAAAAAATAGATAAAATTTGTAAAAGGGAGTAGGTACTTATTTGAAATAACACCATTATTGATAACCATTTAAATACATTGTCTGCAATTTCTAGCGTTATTATAAAGTTGAAGTTACTTTTTCATGCCGTAATGCTGGTGCGTGCATGCCCAGATGTATGAATTAAAGGGAAGCGAATGAAGATTGCCAAGACAGAGAAGTGTGGCGTTTCTATCCTCTCTGCACACCCTGGGGGAAATTGGCGTGATGATAACTTAGTAAGTTAGTTTTAGCCTTTCAAGCCAAAGGAAAATTATTATATTTTGAAATACGGCCGGTATGAAATACGTGTACTAATCAGCTATTTGAAAAAAAAAATTTACTAAATACATCTCAGAAAAATATGTTTTAAATCTTACCCAGCGATAAATATATAACTATGGTCAAAAACAGAGACAAGCATGGTTGATACATTATTGGCGAACCTTCATTGGACGACTGTTGAAAAAGTAATTGAAAATTTCGTTTTGGTAAAGGATTTGAAATTGAAACCCATATCAGATTTAGCTAATTAGTTTTCAATCATCCGTACCTGCAATTTGCTTTACTTAGAAAAAACAAGGCAATATAAGCTCTTTAACTACGCGTACTCTAATAACTCGAATCATTGCCATTATTATAGCCTTGGGTTTCGGGATTTGTGACAAGAAACAGTATATTTAATTGTTAACACGTTGGACTACCATATATGAGATCGCGGGTTCAATTCCCGACGGAATTATTACAGTAAACTATGCACGACACAAGGAAAGGGAGGTATAGGAATAATACTTTTGTGGTATTTTCCACCAGGTTTAGCTTAAACACGTGTATTTTCAAGCTTCATCGCTTCACTTGAGGGAATCCACTGTTTTCTTAAGTATTTTTTTTCTATAAACGTACTATTTAACTAAAAAAAAAAAATAAGTTATTGATGAAAATACGACTTTTTAAAGTTGCACATTTCAAATACCGCGCCAAATACTACTATGTACTAAGTGCGTCATTTTTGCAGGAGTGACGTCATAAAACGAGTGGCTAACGGCATGGTATTTCTCCAGCCAGTAGTTTTAAGCATTAAGGGGTAAACTCACACAAATTAGATAATTAGACATAATTTTTCTGCTGTTAATGTGGTAATTTTATTAAAAGAATGTAATTGTATTATCGTAACCGACGCTGAATTTCGGGAACGGACGGACGCAGCAACCTCCAACCTCCTGTAACTGGAGTCGTGATGATGCGGCGGTGGGCCTGGCTTGGGCATTTACTCTGGATGCCTCGGGAGAGCCTGAACCCGAGCTGCCTCTCTTTTACGCCTGCAGGATCCGTCTTGGCGATGGCCATCTTACGGATGTACTCGGCGGAGCTAATAGATGCGTGCTTGATGTGAGAGGAGGCGAGAGAGCTGGCTGGTGAAAGGGTCTCCTGGAGGAATCTAGTGATGTCCACATGGTCCATATACGAGCGAACGTGGTGAAAGAAGAAGAAGAATAAATTGTATTATCATTTTTATTTCGATAATTGTATAATTTATACGGTCATCATTTTGTCCAGCCATGATGTATAGGAGAAGACTCTTGTATACACATCAGGGTACCCTCTAGCGCAAGATAAGCCCCATGATACGATACCAACTACGGCTCCATTACTGACTAGCGGTCCTCCGGAATCTCCCTACAAAATATAAAGAAAAAGTAGTAAATAAATTTATTTTTATGAAATTAAACAACTTTTGTTTAAAGCCCGCTATATATGGGACAGTTTTCTGCGCAGTTTTCTATGCAGTCTGAAAACGGTCCCGTATACAACGAAAACTGTTTAAAAAACTGCGTGCTTATGTCAGATTTAAGCTGACATGACAGTCAATGTTTTTTATGTAAACGTTTAAGTAGACATTGGTTTATTTATGCTTTTAAATACGTAAAAAACCAATAACATATTTACATTATTAGCTAAATATACAATTTCCTGAGAGCAAACATACGATAATAACTTACAATCGCGTTTCAAAAATACACATATTTAGCGTGTCTTTTGACAGAAGTTTGACAGTCATAAATATATGGAAAGCTTTAATTTTTTTTTATATTTAGTATGTCCAAATACTTCAGCAAATAAATCACATTTGCGTAACATATCGAGATTATAATGTCAACATTTTTAAATTTCTATTTTTTGGCCACTTTAAACCCACGCATATCGAGATTATACATTTTTAAATTTCTATTAAGGCCACTGTACCCAGGCAATGACAGGTCAAAGCCCCGTAAACACTTGAATATCTATATTTCCGAGGTTGGAAAAAGTTTCTTCATCTCCTTTGAAATATTTAAATAAAACATAGGTAAAAGCATAATATTTTTAGGTATGGTCTTGTGCTACCATTATTTTTGTAATAGCTAAGATGTTAAAAATGTCTTACATGGCATGCACCTTCTCCAAGTCTTGTTAGAGAGCAGACTTCTGTTTCGTACACTGTGTTGACATCTTTCAGTTTATTTTTGCAGTCTTCATGGGCCAAAGCTTTAAGTTTGATGATTTGAAGATCATTTGGTGCACTCCCTGGGTACTAAGAACAAATAAATTGAGACCCACAAATTTAAACAATGTTTGTCTTAACTCTTAACAATTTATTTGAAATGCTGTCAAAAGAATACTGAAATAATTAGGAATGAATTTCCAACATTGTTAAAATGTTCTTTTTTGATGTTTTTTTTCATTGCGGTTAGTAGAACATTAAAGTTTTTGTAATTTGATATCTTTCTCCTTCTTTTAGGCGTAAAAATTTTATAATTATTTTTATTTTCCCTATTTTTACTATCCAATTTGTAAAGAGGTAGTACTCAAAAGAATTCATGAATTATTTTTTCATCATCATCATCATCATCATACCATATCCGCTCCCCATTTGAAGCATATGGATTCCACAAACGGTCAAGTCCACTTGCCTATTTTACAAGGCATCAGATGTGCCTGGATGTAGAGGTCGAGGAAGGCCAAGAAAGACATGGCATGATCAAGTAAAACAAGTGCTTGAAAGTGGGCATGTAAGAAGCCGGAATAATCGACGTGCGTGCGCATGAGAAGATTATGAATGTGGAGGAAGCAAGAGAAGTATGCCAGGACAGAGTGGTGTGGCGTTCTATCCTCTCTGCTGTGATTGTTAGTTAGTTCGTTATCAGATTTTCGGCGTCCTGGACGTCCACCGTTGACGATTTGCCGGCAGTTTGCGTCAGAGCTGCGGGACGTGGACTTGACTTGGGAGGTTTTTTGTTTTAGGGGATCGTGTATTCACTTACTGTTGTTGTGCCCCACCCAGTGAGTGTGAGATCATCTCCTCCTGCGGTATTTTCTTTAGGAAGTGGAATAGGCTGCACCATATCGTTGAACTCTATCGAATTCTTCAAGAGTATCAATCCAATATCGTTGACAATGTTCGAAGAGTCATACTCTTCATGGATGTATATCTTCTCAGCTTCGTATTGATGTCCACCAGTGTTTAGTTTGTTAGTTCCGACGATCACTTTTAGATCTGGTTTTTCTTTATCTGCAAAACTGTAAACAAAAGATAATACTTTAATAAAAATGCTTTTGTCTTTCTCCTGACTGCTAAAGAGCCTTATGACTAGATTTCTCTAATATCTTAATAGTAATAATGAGTGAAAGTTTTCTGAAAGAAAATATTAATATTAACGCAATTAATGAATTTATAACTGTATCCCACCTGAAAATAAATTAGAAAAAGTTAAAAATAAATTATGTCTATTCGCGAAAAACTGGCTTCATGAGATGGGCCCAGAGAGGTGTCTTGAGTTGGTCACACCACCAAAATAGATGTTTATATTGTATAAATTTATACTTCACACAAGAAAGAAAAAAAAAAGTATTGTAAATGAATACGTCGGCACGGGCATTGCCCAGTGAGGTATTTTCATAGATCTAAAAAAAAATGAAAATTGTAATATGTTATAAAAAAATAAAAAATTAAATAAAAATGCTTGAAAGAACAAAGCTTGTGACCTATAATTGGCGTTATAGGAAGTTGTTTGACATTATGTAAACATTTTCCATCTTGCTAAATTTTCACAGGTAGTAAACGCTCAAATCCTTTTCCTTTATGCAAGTCTTAAAAATTTAAAATTTTTATAATAATTTTTGGTTTGAGGCCATCAGATTTAAAAATCTCAACAGTGTTTGAGCAAACATATCTTTTTAATGAAAGCAATATCTCAGCAGAGACAAAGAAATCATATTGATACTACGTGATGATTGAAGAAAACAGTCCTTGGATTTATTTTAATTCTGTACATTTTGACAGCAAATATCACTCAAAATATCCTAACTTTATTTAGAAAGACATACCTGGTCAAGCAATGTGCTGCTGTCATTATCCATTTATTGTCTATTATGGATCCACCACAGAAGTGATATTTGCCGGTCCTCAAGGAAACTTGGTAAGGAGCTATTCCTACCTTGGCCACTTCTCCGCCAACAATTCTCTCAGTCAATTTCACTTCTAACACCCTTTGCAATTCTGCTGGCAAAAGTACGACTGGTACCCGTAGCTGCTCCTAGAAAAACAAATAACAATAGACAAATATCAAAATACCCTAAAATTTTTCAGGTTCGGGTTCAATGCCAAACTGTATTTTTTTTTGTCTTTAGATTACCAAACAGTTCTCGAAGAGCAGTATAATGATAACATTAGATCTTACAAGATCCTGATTCTTATGTTCTCAGTAATCTCTTTCACTTTACTTTCATGTAATTTAATTAAATAGACGTGATATTGTCCATGTCACCCTGTCTAGGTTTACTAGCGGACCTAACTCCAATAGACCACATATCGCCCCATGAATATGAATTCCCTATTTAGAACATTACAGAAAAATCCAATTCATTCTAAATACAAATCATACTAAATACAATACAATAATAAATCATACTTGAATAGATAGTTATGTTAGTAAAAAAAAAAAAAAAGTATAGAAAGAAAAATTAAAAGTTAGAAAGTGCTTTCCGAAACGGAAGACCCACTGTCGTGAAATAAGTCGACATCCGAAGTGATGCGATTAAGTAACAAGATTGCTCTACCAACAGGCATAACCATTGGCAGGTTGGTTTTGCATATTGGCAGGTTAAACAATCGATGTTGTTTTTGTCGAAGATAGTTATCAGGTACGAACAGACCTACATCCATCAGAATTTCTGAGTTATGTATGCAACCACTAATCACCTGAAAAGAAGTGAACACCCAAATGGACGTCCCTCCTCCTCCATAATGACTGATAGCCTAGCATCCCTAGTAAAAAGTCGGTTGAGAAGAGCCAAGGATATATACCATATTCTTTTAGGTACAGATAGCGCAGAAATTTCTTCTGTACTCTCTCCACCATCAAAGAGTATCTAGCCTCATGTGGCGACCAAATAATCGTACTTAACTCCAACCGACTTCTTACCAAGAAATTATACAATATCCTCATAACCTGAGTGTTGGAAAAGATCTTGGCATTTGTAAGAACAAAACCAAGCATTTTAATGGAGTCATAATATGTTGTATATGGCCCTAGCCAGCCAAAACGCCTACGCCGGATGACAGTAAAAGATAAATTGCTGCGTCCGTTGTCTCACTTCTGAGTTCCTTACAAAATCAAACTACCTCTTAGGTACCATATAATTTTACCTTTGACTAGAGTTCCAAAACTTACACAGCACAGTAAAAATAATACTCTCGACATGTTGGTATGATTGATGGTCGACTTGTCATGTACAACAAGTAAATTCTGCTATTTATATGTGAACCACC
The DNA here is from genome assembly GCA_022494985.1 of Micrasema minimum. Taxonomy (NCBI): domain Eukaryota; kingdom Metazoa; phylum Arthropoda; class Insecta; order Trichoptera; family Brachycentridae; genus Micrasema; species Micrasema minimum. The sequence continues at coordinate 23,674 of JAGVSP010000109.1, read as the reverse complement.
GATATGTATTTTTATCAAGGAAAATAAAAACATTTGAAATTCCATCTTTATCAATTCGTTGTACTGTAGTTTTGTTTGCATTGATAAGATTTATATAATTGGAATTGTGTAATGTCTTGCTGTGTCAATGATTTCGCAAAAGATAAACACTTTTTAGCCGCTTACTGTTTGTATAAGGCTTAATCCAATTATTGATATTAAACAAACATCTAATGTATTTATATAATATGTACATTGGTTTTTATATGTAAACCTACAAATATAAATATTTTGAGTACGAATCTTTGAAGACAATAATAATAATAATTTGTTAATTTAACTAGTTGTCCTTTTATTTTTTTTATTAAACTTTTTATACAATTAAGAATTATTGTGTTTTCAGTTTTGAGGTAACATGCTTTATTAATTTAGTTTCAATTTGTATTTTTTGAAGTGCTGCGTAGAGTTCACAAAAATAACAAAACTTTTCTAATTAATGTTTATTTTATTTTTGAAACAATATGTAAAAAAAAAATTGTCTTAATTTTTTTTTGATAACCAATTTTTTATTTGAAATGATATTCTTGGACTTGGAAAGTTGCACGGAGACTGGCGGTCGATCGTTTAGCTAGGAAGCAGATTTTGGAATCCATATGCTCTACATATCGAGCGCAAATGGATTGATAAAGATGATGACGATGCGCTGATGAAATTTTTATTCACGACTTCATTTTGTTTGATATCCATGACTTGAAGTTGATTACTCTCGTGAAGACGTCAGGATATCCTCTAGCACATGGGTAGCCCCAAGAAACGACTCCGATAACGGTCCTATTATACGCCAATGGTCCTCCGGAATCACCCTGTAAAAAGATACAATAAACCTACATAAATAAGGAATTCTGAAAGTTCTTCTGCATCTAACGTCATAGCCACGGGACGTGGATCTAACTTGAAAGACGCAAGGGAACTGGTGATCGATTGCTTAGCTCGGAGGCTGTTTGTGGAATCCAAATGCTCCACATTGGGAGCGAATATTAAACGATTGATGGTGATGAAAAAAAAAATTTTATATAAATAAAATCAATTTACAAAGTAGCCCAAACAAAAATGAGCAAATAAAAAATTGAATAATCGAAAGGCGAAAAAAAAAGGTAAAAAAATAAAAAAAAAAGCCATTAATTTATATAAACTCAGTACAAAAAATAACTTTCTCCCAGCCACATCTACAAAAATTAAGATTTTTTTTTAAATGCTACGATATTGTTTCCTATTTTTCTACATAAAATTCAAAATAATACTCACATGACAAGCACCTTGTCCGACTTTTGTGAGGGTGCATATTTGAGAATCTGTTACGATATTTAAACTTTTAGAAAACCTGTCTTTGCATTCTTCTGTGCTTATTGTAGTGAGCTTTATAAATTGAAGGTCTTCTGCTGGCTCACCGGGATACTAAAGAAAAAGAAAACTTATTAATCAATGGAAAAATTAAATACCTATTTATAGACATTTTAAGTGTTTGGTTGGCTTTCAATTTAAGTCAGCTTTATTTTTTGCGTAATCTATAATTACATGATGTTGATATACATGGTGTAACAAAAGTCGATGTACAAACGGGAAACCAGTGAATCTACGTTATATTTGGAGTCGATTTTGTAGAATATTTTTTTTGGATTTGACCCATGGTTTTCGAGAAAATTGAGTACGAAATTAACTTTTTTTCGATATTTTTTTTGCAAATAGTTATCAAATACAAAATAAAAAACCGCATTTATATTAGAATTTTTGCAATTTTACTTCATCTGTCATACTTATAAAAGCTTTTATGAGAAGAATAAAAATATATTTTTTTCAAGCTCAGATTAAAAAGTCACATTACACACTCGACTTCAAACATGATGTAGATTCACCAGTTTTGGGGTTGTACTACGAGTTTTGTTACTCCATGTATTATATAAATATAAATAGGTACTTTGAAAATACGTATCTGACCTTTTTATTAAAAAAACATGTTTTGATAAAATGTTGTTATTTAAATGAAGCGCAACAACATTAAAAACGTAAATAATTATTTAGCTTTTTTTTTTCATTAAATAAATGTAAGAAAGTTTAATTGATTACTTTAGTTAAGTTAAGTTTAATATAAATACTTTTTTATACAAATATAGTTTGAGAAGGTTCACGACTTGGACCCGTTTAGCGACTTGGCTCTCTGCCATAAGCGGAGGCTGAATAGCGCTAACTTATTATAACCTACGTATTGTCTCCTGCGCTTAAATATTCAGATTTCCCAACACGTACACCACACTCCACACACATACCAAAACACAACATACACATGACATAACATAATCACTTTGTATACTATTGTTTGCTCACTTCATGTCTTCAAAAATATGTCTTGTACATTGTGTTGTCCACGTAATTGGTGTTATGTTGTATATATTACCTTAAATTGATTTTAGTTCATTGTACTTAGCATAGCACTGTGTGCACAACATTAAAATATAAATTAATAAAAGAAATAAATCAAAATAGATGGATTTCCTTTATTCAACCCTGAATTAGCCAAGCATACTCCTCGCCCTATTAACATGCAGATTTTGCACAATTTTTCTGTTTTTTGTCCTCAGTCTCTTTAGTTTTCCTTCACCCTACTGTACTTACGTGTGCCAATTAACTGTTATTTGTTTACTTGATACTGACAAAACACAAAAAATGTGATGATAAGCCACCATAAAAAGAAAAAAACTTGTTTCTTCCAACTTACTTTTGTTCTACCCCAGCCCGACAAAAGCAATGAAGTCCCAGCAGAAGTGTTTTTAGTAGGCAGTTTTGCTGGTTGGACTTTTTTACTCAGAGCAATCGGTTTCACAGTTTCAATAAGGGCGATATCATTTAAGCTGGTAGTGTCATTATAACGTTCGTGGGAAATTACCCTTTTTACTTTGTATGTATCTCCCCCTGAATCTTTCTTATTAGTCCCGACACTTACGGTGGATGTTCGCAAGCTGTAAAATAAAAATGGTTTAAAAAAAAATAACCATAATGTGTCTTGAGCTTTGCTTTTCAGGGGAGCGCGAGCGGCGCCGATGCATTACAACCGTTTATAACGAGGGTGACGTCTATATGACGTCACCAAAAAAATTGGCTGTATAAATCAGACGGTGGTTCATTGCGTTATTAATGCTTCAAGAGAACGCTGATCTTTAGTGATGTCACCCTCGCAAAATACGGCCGTAATACATCGGCACCGCTTTCTTTAAAACCATTGCTTTATACAAGTATACCATAACATTCATCTGTAATTTTTTTACTATTTCTCCAAATATTAGTAGTCCAATTTCAAAATTATACTCATAATATTCATCAATGGTGAAATACCGTTGGCAAAAACTGTGGTGCTTCAAGTTTTAGATCACTGGTAAAAAAACGGTTTCAAAGTTGGGTTTTTGTTTTATACTTGGCAGCAATAAAACATTATAAATTAATACTTGAGGGTTGTTTGAGAGAAAATTTCTCTTACTGAATAACGCAATGTGCAGCTGTTAAGATCCATTTGTTGCTGATTAGAGTTCCCCCACAGAAGTGATTGCCATTTTGATCCTTCAGGGATACTTGGTAAGGGAATTGAGCTTCTGATGCTGTGGAACCTCCGACAACCCTTTGTTCTATCAGGTCAAATGTGTCAACTGTAATAGGAGTATCTGGAAAAATTTTGGATATTTTTTTAGTACTTCTTTTTTAGTTTTATGGCTCACTTTGCTATTTTTTGGTACAGTTTCAAAGAGGTTTATAAAAAAAAAAGGGTCTATGAAGGCAATGGATAAACTTTAGCTAGTACAAACTTTGAACAAGAATTTCAAAGAGAGCAAATCCCTGCTTTTAAATCTTTTGCAGTTAAGCGGGAATTTTAACTTTATATATATGTACAAATAAATAAATAATAAAATTAAAAAAATAGTTTTTTTAAAAAGTACAAATTAAGTTTTGCCGCCAATTTATACGATTTTCCTATATTTTTAATTATCAGGTAATTCTTTTGTAATAAATGTAATTGTCATCTATCCCAGTATATTGTCCCTCAATATTTTTATTATTATTTTACAATCTCCCTAGTTTTAATCTGATATCATTTTCAAAATCATCACTTAATAACTGAGGGTTGGTTGGAAGATATTGCTTAAAAGCAATAAGCCCGCCCTTGTACTTTTGCTGTAATTGTACATGAATAAATAAATACAATAAAATAAATACAAAATAGATTTAGATTTTTTTTCATTTGTTACTACTTTTAAGCTATAAGTTTTTTTGGTTCAGCTACAACTAAATATTTAAAACCTTATCAAAAACATGATACATATTTTATTTATGTAAAACATTTAGCAGATTATTACGTAATCAGTATAATACATGTGGGTGAAAGTAATAGAATTACTAATAAGTGGGTTACTTAAAATAATTATAAGCTAGCGTTCTTACCACACTTAACAAATACTACGTAAACACTTAAAGACAGCAAAACAAACATCAAACCCATTGTGCTAAAAATACGTGACTCGAATGCGGTACTCAACTGTATAGTCTCTTATTTTATATTGTTTTTCTCTTACTTAATCAAACAACTGTTTTTTGGATTAAACTAACTAAAGTGAACAGTTCGAAATAATTAACTGTAATAAAAAGCAGGCTTTTGCCCCCTAAATGAATCGGAAATATGATTTTGATACTGTAAACTCGTTTGACAGCAACATTGGCAAATAAAATGATAAGGGTCTCACAAAAGGCAAGTTTTCTGCTAGTATTTTGTTCCGAATTGGAGCAAGTGGGTACTTAATTTAATCTTAACTGCTTGAAGATAAATTAAATTTTATTTTATTCTCTCGCACGAAATTACCATAATATGTTCATATGTATATAAAACTTACGTACACCTTGTTTCGTCTTAGTTTTATTTATAATTTTTAATAATAAAATGGGCCTCACACTTTTTATAAAAATTTATTTATGCTATTCATATTCATATAAAATATTATGGCTTTATTTAGGAAATAAACACATTATCGTTTTTTAACAGTTAAAAGTGTAGAGAAAAAACTAACTTACCATCACGCCATTTTCCCGTAGGGGTAGGCAGAGAGGATAGAACGCCATACCACTCTGTCCTGACATACTTCCTTTGCTTCCTCTACATTCGTACATATTCTCATGCACATACGCCGATTATTCCGACTTTTCACATGTCCACTTTCAAGTACTTGTTGTACTTGGTCATGCCATGTCTTTCTCGGCCTTCTTCGGCTTCTAAATCCAGGCACACTTGCATTTAAACTTCTTTTAGCCGTTCTTTCATTACTCATATGCTCCACATAACCAACCCATCGTAAAAGCCCTTTCTTAATTTTGACGATAATGCTTATCTCAGCCTTGCACTCTGCTCTAATTTCGACATTTGTACACCTATCATACATAGTCTTACCACACATTCGCCGGAGAGATCGCATTCAGTCTACTTTCATCCTTCTTTTTCCAACAATAACATTGTAATAAAAATAGTAAGCTTACTCTGCCTAGAAGAGAAGAACTCGTGGCTAGGCGGAGAAGCATTTAAAGATGATTTACTTTTTTTATTACAAAATGTTGGAAAATTAATGTTATAACGTTATTGTTATTTATGCTAACCCTAAAGATAACCATAATATTTCATAGTATATTAATGATAACCATTCATTGTTTGGTTGGAAGAAATTACTAAGAGGTTATGAAAGAGTAATAAATAAATAAAAATTAAAAAATTATGTTCTTAAAAAATATTATTAAGTACTGCATTTCCCGATAAGTGGGCTGAAAATCTTTATATCTATAACTTCACGCCATTCTGTTCTAGCGTACTTATTTTGCTGTAATTTAACTATTCTAACTCTATAACCCATATTCTGTTAACGTAATTGGTAAAATTAAATATTAATTGATAAATGTCTTTTTCCACAGGACCCGTCTGCGTCTACGGACATCAACGGAAACGACGCGGATCCGATGCCGCAAGACAACGGCGACAACAAGCACGGTACCAGGTGCGCGGGAGAAGTGGCCGCTGTTGCGTTTAACTTATTCTGCGGCATCGGAGTCGCGTACAACGCAAGCATCGGAGGTAGGCAAACCTAAAATTTTACTTATCATATTTGATACAACTCTATATATTTAGTGTTATTCTTTGACCAGTAAGGGCTTATCCTGGTTGCTTCTACTGACGACTGCTTTTTTTTCTGCGGCATCCGTGTCACATATTATGTCGGCATTGGTATGTATGTAGATACAGTGGAATCACACCTGAAATAATTTGACAGAAATTCTATTATAATTGATTTTCTATAATTCATTAATTATTTCAACATTTTTTTTAAAAGTTAGCGTTAATTTTTAATATCCCAAATATTTATGAAATAGTTAGAAGATATTATATAAACTAGTTAATTGATAAAATTACGTGTTAAAAATTATGATGTACACCTTAAATTTACACTCTTGGAGACTGTCAAAAATGAATTACATTTTTTTTTAATTTAACAAAAAAGAATAGAAAAATTCACTTTTTTTTTTTTTTTTAAATAAAGAGAAATCTAGCAAAGATGATGAAAAAATTAGTAAATACTATTTTCAATAAAGCCTAAGCGGCTTGTGCTTGAAAATCAAGTCGTGTCGAAGTGGGGATTCGAACTTGTGGACTCAGATACCGCGACGCTACCCATGGGCCACCACCCGTTCGAAGCTCCAGTGCATTCATCAAATCACTTGAAAAATAAATAACCGTTTGTTCCCTAATTTGAATAAAGTAAAAAAGGCGTTAATGTACTTTGACCATGCTACACTTTGCTTTCTTGTTTTTTTTTTGTAAAAACATGTTTTTTTAAAATTATCAAGATATACTTCACATGGTATTCCAATGCAGTGCCCCATGCACCATTAGGTTAGATTTAGTATAAGTATTAATAGTAGGAGCTACTTATTTTGTTTACATCCGATTGTGTAAAAAAGTACCTTTTGTTACATTTTGTTTCTTTATTTAGATATAATCATCTTACCTTGCACTTGCCCACTGCAATTGATGTAGGTACCAACGCAGTGCCCTATGCGGACTAGGAAAAGTAGTAGTAGAATAATATAGATACGGCTTTACGCCTTTTTTACAAAATGATACATAGCAAACGTTGGTTAAACATTTTAAGTAGAGTTAAATAAACAAAATAAAGTACAATTAATATCATAATATATTTTTGTTTATTTTTACAAATAATTTATACAAATAATATTTTTTGAGAGAAGTGGTACAATAAGGTGATATTTTTATTATTATTGGATAATTTATTAAGCGCCGTTTTTTTAAAAAAATCACCTCAAGTTTAATGTCGTGCATCTTTTTTACTATATTACCAATTTTCTTTATTGAGGACACCTATTTTCACCCTATTAGAAGTTCGTACCACCACCGGAGTCCTTAGAAAGTCCTCTTTGTATAAAAAAATATCCGCAACTTTCAAGATCCTGGAATTGAGTTACCTATTTCGATAAACTAACGCGGCTTGTTCTAACTTTTGGGGCGCGTCTTACTAATAGTGTGGACTTCAATGTTATCCTTGTACGTGCGGAATACTTAACGAGTTTCACTAACGAAACAACGTGGATTAGCCATTTTTTTTATTGTGACCGACGATAATACGCCCTTTTGATTTACCATTTGTTTCCCTAGGTTAAAATTAGTTAATGAACAATTTTAATGTGAATGGTTACATCTAATAGTGCATATTTTAAAAGAGAGACAACTCAAAATTTAGAAAAATAGAGGTTTTGTACTTTTTTGGTGGGTTTTTACTATCCGCACGAAATCACTTAAACAGAACTAAAAAAGCTCTTAAACCTTTGCGACAGATGTCGTAGAAATTACAACCAAAAAAAATTGTGATTAAGAAACAAAAAGTTAGTGTTTTTAGCCATTTCCCAAAAAATTTTGTTTTTAGAGTTGACTCTCTTTTGTTCCCGGGGTGCGATATGTCACTGTATTGATACACCGCATGCAGTGTATCTTGATAATTTTATTACTTGAAAGCGAGATGATTAGTCTTACGCTTCAGTGCCACTCCAAGGTATTAAATTAAAATATTTTATTTAGACCAAAGAATTAAATATAATGTTGCTAATGAAACGAACAAAATTTTTGAAGGGATAATTCCAAGATATTTGCAAAACAAATTAAAAAACAATTACTTTTTTCATAAATATGCAACAAGAGGTTAAAAAAATATAAGATTAGAAAAGAAAAGAAAAATATGTCGCAGAAAGTCTAATGTATAAGGGCATTAAAATTTATGAGGAGATTCCTGATGAAATAAGAAATGAACAAAATGTAAAGTATTTTACGGTTAAATGTAAAAAATATATGTGTGAAAAATATTAGTGTGGGTATCATATTATAGCCAAATTGAAAAATGTATATTTTTTTGCTGGTGGATGATTCTTGATTCGTAGCATATATAGAAAATCAAAAATGTTACCTGGTGTGGATATTCGCTAATTAGCGGAATGGGGAATGTTGTAGTACCTACTAAGTGGCCACTTAACCCAGCCAATGACAGGTCATAAGCCCTGTAAACGCTCGAATATCCATATTCCTGAATTTGAAACAATTCTACCTCATCTCTGTAGGGATATAAAAATAAAATACATACCTACTCCCGTCTTGGGATAAATCCAGATTTGTGTGCAAGTATTTGAACACGACCCAAAATGTTGAATTATAAATATGTTTTTATTTCAGGGGTCCGCATGTTGGACGGCACCGTAAACGACGCCGTCGAGGCCCGCGCCCTGGGCCTCAACCCCGACCACATCGACATATACAGCGCCTCGTGGGGCCCCGAGGACGACGGGAAAACCGTCGACGGGCCGGGACCCCTCGCCAGGCGGGCGTTCATCTACGGGGTCACTAGCGGCAGGAAGGGCAAGGGGTCCATCTTCGTCTGGGCGTCCGGTAATGGAGGAAGGCACACGGATAGTTGCAACTGTGACGGGTATACGAATAGTATATTCACGCTGTCAATCTCGAGCGCCACTCAAGGAGGGTGAGTATTTGAATAATATTAAAGTATCTCTTAACAGACGACCATGTCAATATAAAAATACGACATATATGTCATCTACGGGACAACTAGTGGCAGGAAGGGCCAAGTGTCAATCTCTGTCTGGACGTCCGGTAATGGAGGAAGGCACACGGATAGTTGAAACTGTGACGGGTATACGAATAGTATAATCACGCTGTTAATCTCGAGCGCCACTCAAGGAGGGTGAGTAATTGAATAATATTAAAGTATCTCTTAACAGACGACCATATCGATATGAAAATATGACATATACTCGTATGTCATTTACGGGGTCGCTAGCGGCAGGAAGGGCAAGGGGTCCATCTTCGTCTGGGCGTCCGGTAATAGAGGAAGGCACACGGATAGTTGCAACTGTGACGGGTATACGAATAGTATATTCACGCTGTCAATCTCGAGCGCCACTCAAGGAGGGTGAGTAATTGAATGATATTAAAGTATCTCTTAACAGACGACTATACCGATATGAAAATATGACATATGTGTCATCTACGGGGTCACTAGCGGCAGGAAGGGCAAGGGGTCCATCTTCGTCTGGGCGTCCGGTAATGGAGGAAAGCACATGGATAGTTGCAACTGTGAATAATATCTCTTAATAGACGACCATGTCAATATAAAAATACGACATACCTATATGTCATCTACGGGGTCACAAGCGGCAGGAAGGGCAAGGGGTCCATCTTCGTCTGGGCGTCCGGTAATGGAGGAAGGCACACGGATAGTTGCAACTGTGACGGGTATACGAATAGTATATTCACGCTGTCAATCTCGAGCGCCACTCAATGAGGGTGAGTAATTGAATAATATTAAAGTATCTCTTAACAGACGACCATGTCAATATAAAAATACGACATACCTATATGTCATCTACGGGGTCACTAGTGGCAGGAAAGGCAAGGGGTCCATCTTTGTCTAGCCGTCCGGTAATGGAGGAAGGCACACGGATAGTTGCAACTGTGACGGGTATACGAATAGTATAATCACGCTGTTAATCTCGAGCGCCACTCAAGGAGGGTGAGTAATTGAATAATACTAAAGTATCTCTTAACAGACGACCATGTCAATATAAAAATACGACATACCTATATGTCATCTACGGGGTCACTAGTGGCAGGAAAGGCAAGGGGTCCATCTTTGTCTAGCCGTCCGGTAATGGAGGAAGGCACACGGATAGTTGCAACTGTGACGGGTATACGAATAGTATAATCACGCTGTTAATCTCGAGCGCCACTCAAGGAGGGTGAGTAATTGAATAATATTAAAGTATCTCTTAACAGACGACCATATCGATATAAAAATACGACATACGAGTATATGTCATCTACGGGGTCACTAGCGGCAGGAAGGGCAAGGGGTCCATCTTCGTCTGGGCGTCCGGTAATGGAGGAAGGCACACGGATAGTTTCAGCTGTTACGGGTATATAGGATAGTAAAAATATTTATATTTTGAAAATGGTATTTCCGGCATTAAACTGATGATATATTTTTACTTGAAACCTACTAGTTTCACAAAGTATGTATTTATGTTAGTTGAAAAGTTGGAAAATCAATACATTTGAAATGCCAAACGCAATAACCCAATAGCATGGAACTTTGCACTAAAACAATTTTTCATTGACGTCATGAAAATTATATAGTTTTTCATTGAAAATTATAAACTGAAATTCACGGCCCGTAATATTTTATTGACCTTTGCATGAAATCGGTAACAAGAAATCAATAAATAATTATTTTCGTAAATATAGATTTTTTACATCTCATGATAAAGAAAGGACACAATCTATGTATAATGCTTACTGGATTGTTAATTTTTGGGTTATACATAACCAAGTTAGTACTGATTATCTTTTAAAATTTTATTATAAAAATGATGTACTTATACAAAAAGCATATTTTACCGTTGATTATAATTTAAATAAATATATAAAATAAATGTGCTAGAAAAGGTAAATAAAATATCACTCAAAGTTTTTTTAGTATTTTTACAATAAAACTTTTTACTAAGATATTTGAAACTTTAGATCTGATGCTGCAATATAAAAAATTATGAGACACTTTTTCTTTTCATAATAAACGCTTTATTTGAACACCACTTTACGTAGGAAACTGTGAAGAGGAATAAATTCCATTTCCAAAAGCCCCTTTTTATTTTCAAACTTTATTAGGGTCCGAACTTTTATCTTTTTCGTACAACTTTACGGGAAAGCCCATAACACCATCTGGTCCCTTTTTTATCTTGTCAAATGTACTGGAAATATGGAATATTTATCTGATCATTTTCCAGTGTATTGGTCAGATTATTAAACTTCGTTAAAAAATGGACATCTGACACTAAATACTTCATCCAGTATTATCGTACCCAAGTCTTTATTTTTCTACCCGCTCACCTTTAAATAACTCAATAATCCTCCTTTTCAGATACAAACCATGGTACTTAGAAGAATGCTCTTCGACCTTAGCTTCTACGTATAGTTCTGGTACTCCGGGTCATGATAAAAGTATTGCAACAGTTGACATGGATGGAAGACTCAGACCAGACTACATTTGTACAGTGGAACATACTGGTACATCCGCTTCAGCTCCCCTTGCTGCAGGAATCTGCGCTCTTGCACTTGAAGCTAATCCTAACCTAACTTGGAGAGATATGCAATACTTAGTGGTCATGACTTCTCGATACGCTCCTCTTGAGAAAGAAACTGGATGGATCGTCAACGGAGTCAAAAGGAAAGTAAGTCACAAATTCGGATACGGATTAATGGATGCTGGAGCAATGGTCAGTTTAGCCGAACAATGGACAACTGTTCCTCCACAGCATATCTGCAAGTCACAAGAAATCAACGAAGACATGTCTATAGATACAACGTACGGTTTTACAATGACAGTACACATGGATATCAATGGCTGTAGTGGCACTGTTAATGAAGTAAGATTCTTAGAACACGTGCAATGCAAAATTTCTCTAAGATTCTTCCCTAGAGGTAATTTGAGAATTCTTCTTACGTCGCCGATGGGGACAACTTCAACACTACTATTCGAGAGACCAAGAGATGTAGTTAATTCTAATTATGATGAATGGCCATTCCTAAGCGTACATTTCTGGGGAGAGAAAGCAGAAGGTCGCTGGACATTACAAGTAGTTAATGCCGGAAATAGGCATGTAAATCAAGCTGGACTTTTAAGGAAATGGCAATTGATATTCTATGGAACTTCCACAAATCCAATAAGGTTGACTTCTCAAATATCGAATGTCAATGGAATCCATTCGTCTATTCCTATAACTTTCCCCACTGCTTCAGATGGAATTTTACATTCACCTCCTGGAAATGCAGATGGAAATTTCTTCTACAACTACAATACCAATTTCCATAATGATCAAAATATTTATACAGCTGCCGGTTCAGAAATAGATAAAGTTGTAGCTACTTTAGATGGTCATAATATTCCTACGGCTCAAAGGGAAAATGTAATGGCTGATGCTAACAATAAAAGGGTTTTACACAGTTGCGATCCGGAATGTGATCAGCAGGGTTGCTATGGCAAGGGACCTACTCAATGTGTCGCTTGTAAACATTATCGGCTTGACAAGTAAGCATGATTTCTTTAAGAACAACGAACAAAAATTTCAATTAAGATTTTAGTTCAAAAGTTAAATTTTTGAATATCATTTTTTCTAGCTCTTGTGTCAGCCGCTGTCCTCCTAGAAGTTTCCCAAACCAAGGTGGAGTTTGCTGGCCGTGCCACGAATCTTGCGAAACATGCGCTGGAGCTGGACAAGATTCTTGTCTGACGTGCGCACCAGCTCACCTGCGTGTTACTGACTTGGCTGTCTGTCTCCAGCAGTGTCCTGATGGTTACTACGAAAGTAAGTATTTAAGTCACTGTCAGTGTTGATAGTTAAAGCATCTATTTACATTAACTGACGTATGGTTAATCTTTTTTTAGACTTTGACCAAAATACATGCGTGCCTTGTTCTGCCAACTGCGGCTCTTGTCAGTCAGGACCGACCAGACATGTGTATGTCATGTGATCATCATTTGGTTATGCACGAACATAAGTGCTATGCAGCTTGTCCACCATTTACGTATGAAACTGAAGATTACAAGTAAGTCATTTTTACAATTTTACAGCTTATTTTTAAAACGTCTTACTTCAATATCAACTTATATAAACGTGCCATTTTTATTTTAGCTGCGCAACTTGTCATCCATCTTGTGAAACGTGTAACGGTTCTTCTGAAAGCCAATGCATCTCCTGCAGGCCAGGAAATTATTCCCTCGATGGGAAATGTCTTTCAACTTGTCCAGAACGTTACTATGCTGATAAAAAGAGAAGAGAATGCCTCACGAATGCGTTCCTGAAGGAAGTTCTCACTGCGACCAAGGTACAGTATGATTCTCTAATAATGATATTTTTAGGTGTCTGTTTTTAATTAATTTGAAAAAGTAAAAAATTTATATAGTATTTATTTATGATTCGTGGGATGACTCATGAGAATACGCTTAATTCATACCTACTTCTACTACGGTGTCATTTGTGTTATGCCGAACTAAAAGCATATACACCGTTTCCCAGCTAACACCACATGACCTGCACCAATTTCAGATATGAAATTCGAATTTTGAATGTCCGCACAAGGCAAGGCGTTCGGTGACTAGAGCGGACCCCCACTCCTCCCCGCCCACCGCCACCCCGCCACCGCTAGCATTTCAAACAGAAGCCATATTACATAGTCGCTTTTTATTAATACTTTTTTTTTAATTAATTATTAAAAATGCCCGGATTCAAAAACTTTATAAGGATTTTTTTTCTCAGAATACCATGAACAATCACCCTCCGGAGTTTCGCGGTCTCATCGTGGGACACGGTGTATAATATATACCCTGTTCGTCCTAAGAATACCCTGTGACGCGCATACTCCGCCCATTTCTCCTATTCTAGCTGTCAACACTTTCAACCCGAGGATACTAATAAAACTGAAATATTTGAAATAATAATTAAAAAATTAATTCAACAATCTAATGTATTTGATAATGGTTTCCTCCTATAATTAGGTAAACTCCTAACAGGCGGCTTATATTATGGCTTAAAAGACCGTCACCGCTGGCTCAGGAGTCGGATTAATTTTATGACCCTAAGCACCTAATTGGTGTTTTGCCGACAACATTGAAAATATACACACAAATATAATTTTTTGCATGAAATTGCATGTAAAAAACCTAAGTTTTGCCAAATTAGTGAGTTCTGACTCGGGACTTCATATAATTTACAACTCTATTTTAATATAGGGACTGAATAAGTTAAGATATTTAGGCACACGACAAGATAGTCAGATTGATACTGTAAACAGCTCCGCTAGCCAGTAGGGCTGCCGGGGGTGAGGGATCGTAGCGGGGGGAGAGGAATGCGCAGTAGGAACCAAATTTCATCTTCTCACAGGGTATTCTTATGATGGATCAACAATAGTTCTAATTTCACTGAACCGTTTCTTATGAAAAGCATTTTGTGACAGCTAGGTAGGTGCCGATTAAGTCTTATTGAAACATCAATGCACTCCTTTTAATTTATTTAAGATTAATTTACATTGATTACTACTTTTTTCCTTTCCTTCATTTTAGCCGAGTACTATTCCGATGGGCACTGTAGGGGCTGCCACTCGACATGCGAGACGTGTAATGGTGGTACTGAGAACAACTGTTTGACATGTGCCTCCCCCCTCCTTCTTCAAGACGGCTCCTGTGTTGCGGTCTGTGGGGCGGGGGCGCGTACCAGGAAGCTGGGCGGTAAACAACTGTTCAATTTATTTAATTTAAATTTATCTTCACTTAAACGAGCAAGAAGAAAATTTCTGACTGCCAACACTGAAAATAGGTAAACATTTAAGAAGGATACGATACAAATACCATTTAAATTCAATGGTTTTCGTTATTTCTGATCTTCAGAAATATTTTTAAAAACGTGACAAATTTTATATAAAAATGGTTTAAAGTAAGTTATTTTCTTGACTTTGTGAGTTTGTTACCAAATTTGCCATTGGTATGACGTTTACTAGGTTTCATTAATTACTGTTTTCATAATCGGTCATTGTTGTAGGTGTGCGCCATGTCTGCACGCGTGCACGGCGTGCGTGTCGCGCCTTAACTGCACGGCTTGCGCGCCAGGACTGAAGTTGCAGAGTGGGGAATGCAGAGCATCGTGTGCCCCCGGCTACTACAGTGACAGGGGAGTTTGCTCCAAGTGTTACTTGAGCTGTCAGACTTGCGGGTAATTATCTTAACATTATCTGTGAGAGAGGGCTATATTACATCAAATAATGCGCGTGCGTGAGGGTGTATATGTGTGTGTGGAGAGAAAAAAAGAAAGAGAAAGAGAAAGAGAAAGAGAAAAAGAGAAAGAGAAAGAGTGGAAGAGAAAGAGAAAGAGAAAGAGAAAAGAGAAAGAGAAAGAGAAAGAGAGAAAAGAGAAAGAGAAAGAGAAAGAGGAAAAAGAGAAAGAGAAAGAGAAAGAGAGAGAAGAGAAAGAGAAAAAGAAAAGAATTGTTTGTTTTAAATTATTATAATTTTTTTTTAAATTTTAAATAAAAGAAGGAAATGTCCATTCTTTTCATCGGTGACTATAACATTTTCTAACAAGATGTTATATTTTCTTATTTCAAGTGGTCCACGTCGCGACCCAGTGCGTGAGTTGTCCCGCAGGATGGCAGCTGGCCGCAGGAGAGTGCCACCCCGAGTGTCCTGAAGGATTCTTCAAGTCCGACTTTGGGTGCCAGAAGTGCCATCACTACTGCAGGAACTGCCATGGTAAGTTGTTCACTTTAGCCAGTCCACGTCGCGACCAATGTGTGAGTTGTCCCGTAGGATGCCAACTGGCCGCAGGAGAGTACCATCCCGAGTGTCATGGAGGGTTTTTCAAGTCTGTCTTGGGTGCCAGAAATGCAGGAATGCAGGAACTATCATGGTGTGTTGTTCACTCTGGGTGGTCAACGTATGCTTCCTGAGAGCTTTAATCATGCTTGCCCATTTAAATAGGAATCCGTCGACAGTTTGCGCCGAAACTGCGTGTTTTTATCAACTGTTTCATTTCTAAACAAAACATTTTCAATAGTTTCACCCAATGTGCTATTTCCAATTTTCGGTTTTTAATGTACTTACCCACTGTCTCATTCTAGGCGAGGGCCCGTTGAAGTGCACGTCGTGCCCACCGCACTTCATGCTGGACGGCGGCCTGTGCATGGAGTGCCTCGGCTCGCAGTACTACGATACGCCTACGCAGCTATGCCGCACGTGCCACGAGGCGTGCCGGTCGTGCTCCGGCCCGGGCGCATTCAGCTGTGTCGCGTGCACGTACCCGCTCCGGCTAGATAGGTCAGTGGAAACTCTCCTTTACTACTAACATATCGATTGTTAAGGCTTATGCACATTTTTTGTTTTATATATCGGGTGATTACTTAACTTGATAAGTACCTACGATGATTTAGAGTTTGAGATTTGTAAAAGTTTGCATTTTACATGCGATTGGTGACTATCCAAACTTTAAGGTATTATATCTCGCTTATTACTCAAATGGTTTTGTGGTTTTTGGTTTTATTTTTCTACATTTACAGAAAATTATGCGAAATAAAATCTCTCCAGCTTTTTTCACCTCTTTTTAAAAATTTGGATTTCAGCTCTAAAGCGTATTTTATTGTAACCAAAACTTCCTAGATTTTGCAGCAGATAATAAACTAATTAATTTTTCAGCTTGACTTTCATTTTTTTACTTTGAAATATGTATTGTCAAGTTTATAATAAAGATCCATTATAACTTTAATCTACACAATATCATAAATAAATAACTTTTTATCCTTACAACATATTATGCAAACAAAATTTTTTTACCTTCGAAATATTTTGTTGCCGTACTCATAAACCATTTCAACGCCATCAACATATTTTCTGAAAAAGTTATCATATTTGTAAAACAAATAATTCATTTTACTTTACCCACAGTTTAATAGTAAACCGAACTGACCCATTTAAAGCTTTTCCCTGACAATTTCAGCTGAAAAACGCCGTAAACAAGAACTTAAAAACCGTATTTATTTGTACATCGAGTATTTGCTTATCCTTTTTCTTTGATGTCCCAACTTTTCGTATTGTTTGCTATGTTATAAGTTCCATAAATGGTACTATTGTGCACTCGTTAGTATTGACAGAGGATTTTGTTCCTGTTAAGCGGGCATTTGTAAGACTTGTGTGAAAAGAGGGCGATTCAAAAAAAATTTTTTTCTGAATATAAATTATTTTAAAACGCAACGCGGCGTCAGCACTCTGACAGTCACATAAAAAAAGTAATACAAAATTAGGCTGGTTTATTTATTTGTGTTGTTTAGTTTATTTTAAATAAAACAACACTGAATATCATTTAATTTTTTTTTTAAATTTTGTTTATTTCAATCCTGCTTTACACTTTCATTTTAAATGCATTCCTCACTGGGGGACCCCTGTCATCTTAAAGTGCATTTCCACAGTTTTCAATGTTTTTTTTTTTTTTTTGAATTTTTTACAATTATTAATAAATCAATCCATTTTTAAAATTTCCGCCGTGTTTTTGCAAACGTCTAAAATTTGTTAATTCACACAAACACCTAGACAATGTCGCACTCACTAACAGTTCGATAAAAATGGTATAGTATGACAATTATTGTTGTAACTTCCTGAGTCTGATGAGCACACACGTAGTACCTCACACTAGCCCAATACACATCGACATTATTTATTCTATTTTATTTATTATCCACATTTGCCACATTTTGGGTTTTAAATTAGCCGACACACAATGTCATAGGAGGAAGTGAAGTGTACCATAGACAATTAATCGAAATTGACCATAGATTCTGAATAGAGTACACAACATCTTCAACCTTTAAAATTATCCGCCGTATTTTTGCAAACGTCAATAAAATTTGTTAATTCATTATGACTGAGGCGTTGATATTTTGATTTAAATATTAAAGTTATTTATCGCAAGCCTGGATGTTCGTGTCACAACTTTTTCAAAAAACAGTTTTGCCCTGCAGTGCACAAGTTAATGCAGTTTAATGAAACGGATTCGAGTTTTTTTTTTGTGCAAAAAACAGTTTCTTACCCTGCAATAACAATGTGAATGCATTTGTTTTGCACAGCCTATTCGATTTGATTGCGAATTCAATAGCAGCCAAAGTACAAAGGGCTGGGTAAATTAATTACAAATTTTCCCAACTGCGTTCCCAACCCTAATTGAACCGGTAAACAGTGCCGATGGCACAGTGCTGAATATTATATCAGACAATAGCACTGTTACGGTTCAAGCGCATTGTCAACGTTGATTCGAGAGCAAATTGAAAAATAATTGTTCTGATTTAATTGGTATTTCCATTTCATTATTTCATGCTGAATTTCGAAGGAACGTTGTTGTAAGACGCATTAATTTTGATTTGAATGGGTAGCTTAAAAAAATAAGTGCAACTAAAATTTAATGAAACGGATTCGAGTTTTTTTTTGTGCAAAAAATGTTCCCTTACTTTGTTAATAAACAATGTGAATTATTTTGTTGATTGATTCGGCATTCACTTTGTAACACTTCATAATAAATTATGATTAAATAAAACGATGTTATGTGTTACTATTAATTGGTTTATTGTATAGAAATAGAATTTACCTCCTACGCTACCTGGTTTCGGGAGTAAAGTTCTCCCATCGACTGGTGAAAAGACACTAAATTAGAATACAGATGTTATACAGAAAAATTAAATTGCAATACTTAAGAATCTAGACACAAGGTTTTTAACATAAATATAGAAGTAATAGAAAAAATAGAAAAAAAAACACATCTTGGAACAGTGGTGATGGAAAAATACTAAGAAGGTATACAAAAAAAGGTTTGACAATTAATTGCTTGCTAAGTGTGGCAGTTGATTTACTATTTCTATAGAATATTCTTTTCTATAGGAATTCTACAGAATTTGATTTAATCATAAATTATTATTTTGATTTATTTTTCTCCCTGACAGGACAGAAGGCCGAATAACAGTACCGGTGGTTGTTCTATCATATTTATATGTATTTTTTTCCACAGACTGAACAACCAATGTGTGCCATGTTGTGCAGAGAACGCCCCACCGGTGTCGCCTAACGCCAGTATAGCCACGGGAGCGGGAGGCACTCCAATCGCAGGCCCCGGGGACTGCTGTAAATGCGACAAGGAAACTGGTAAGGGCTTTTTTATATAGTCGGTTATTGTTGAAAATTAACAGCATTCTCCACCACTTTCCCCATATAAACGCATTTCTCTATTTTCTCCCTGCAATTTTACATTAGAGCACTGATTTTTTCATACATTTTAGATATCGACCAGATGCGTGTTTGTATCGTTTTATTTTTTAAATAATTTATTTATGTCCTTTGACAAAAACAATATGGAAAAATAATACAATGCAAACACGCATCTGCTTGATATCTAAAATGTGTGAAAAAATCATTGCTTTGATGTTAAATTCCAGGGAGAAAATCAAGAAATACGTTTGTATGGGAAGCGGCCGCGAGTCACGGGGTGGAGTAGGCTCTTAATACATCTATTCAAAAGTGCGGTTTAAAAGGAAATTTCGACCACTAAGCGAAAAGATTTTTCTACATTTTTAGATTAATATTTATTCACTTTCTAACAAACTTTGGTTTCTACCATGCGCTCTAAGCTTTGAATACTTTGTATATATAGTTTGATGGGGAAAATCTCGTTTCGTTGTCATCATTCCTTTGACTTAGAGTATATCATAAGAACTCAATGATTTTTTTTTTTATTGTTTACTTTTAGGCGGTTGTCAGAACTCGTCGCCCGCCGGTAAGCGGCGGATAGCTGTTTCGGCCGAGAGGGCCGAGATCTTCCAGGTATTGGGATCAGCGGAGATGCCGCTGGACGGGTCGGCCGTGCTGCCGCCCCCCGGGGCGTCCTCCGCGCCCATGGCCAGCCTCACGGCCATCACCGGCCTTGCCGTGGCCGCGTGCCTCTGCGTCGTGATGGCGTTTGTGATCATTTTCCTCGTGCTGCAGGTTTGTTACAGGCTTATAATATCTTTCTCTATGCTGATGATCAGCTATACGTTAGACCATTATGCCGTCACCCAGGGCGTCCTGTTTGCAACTGGCCAACCTCACGGCCATACATGGAGTAACAAAACTCGCAGTACAACCCGTAAACTGGTGAATCTACATCATATTTGGAGTCGATTGTGTAATATGACTTTCGAATCTGAGATTTAAAAAAAAAAAAAACTTGTAAAAGTTTTAATAAGTTTAGTGCCTACGACAAATTAAGTAAAATTGCACAAATTCTTATTAAAATTCGGTTTTTACTATAGTTTTCTTTGTAGATAGTATTAGTTTTCTAAATAACTGATATTTGTTAACAATTTGTAAAAAAAATCTCGAAAAAAAAAAAAAAAACTTTTTCAAAAATTTCTCAAAAAATATTTTTTCTCGAAAAGTAAGCTTCAAATTCAATTTAAAAATCTACAATATCGACTCCAAATATGACGTAGATTCACTGGTTTCCCGCTTGTTCATCGAGTTTTGTTACACTGTGTATATTAATAGTATAAATTTCGACTTTTTTTATTACATTTCACCCCGGCATTGGATTTGATCTCCTTCGTAAGTGTTCTTCACCGGCTCCTATTGGCTATTTTTTATCTAGTCCCCCCCCCCCCCCCATCCTGCTCCAGTCCTTAGCTCCGAGTTCCATCTACCTCATCCTGGGTCTGCCACTAGGCTTTTTCCGTCTGGGGATTCACTTAGTGTATAAATGCTCTTTCATTGTGCATCCTTTCCTAGAATATCACTTTTTGTCGTAATAGCACTAGGAATTACTAATTCCTCATGCTTACTATAAGATTTTACAAATAAGTAGAAGGAGAAGGGGGGGATAAAATCCTGATGCCACTAAAACATCTTTACTTCCTAATATTACGGGCAAGCGTTGTATTTTGAATTACTATTTCTCTGGTTTGATCGTCAGTTTTATGCAATAAAACTTCTGCGTACAAGCACAATAATTATTTTATACATCCCCTGAAATAAGCCCCCAAAACTGAACATATCGTAAAAATCGTTTTTGTCAATTCAATATTATAATTATTATGATGTATGTACATTACTATTATTTCGAACGTCATGTTAAGCTTATGAATAAAACAAGAATTTATTAAGAACGCCAATTGAAACTTTTGTGAAAATCTCTTTAATCGGAGTCTTCGAATACTTGAAATATTACATGAATTATTATTCATGTAATTAAGTTTGAAAAACACTTGATTTTCTTAAGAAAGATTGAGGATCTTTGAAATTGGTAAAACATGAGAAAACTATTGGATATTATAATAACCTTTCATTTTCCACTCGGCAGCGTTTTTAATTAATCGCTGAAGATGAAAAGAGAAACAAAAAAAGAAAAAAGAAAAAGGAAAGAAAAGCTTGTTTAAATTAATATCTTACTTAAAAGAAAAATGTAGATTCAAAATTAATATGTATAAATTTTGCAGGAGGTTCGGCTTATAAAAAGCTTAATAATAATAATGGACATATGGGCTCTTGAGTATAAAACAGTATGCATAACTCAGATTTTTTTTTAATGTCACAAAACACATTTTGAAAATTTGCTCCTCCAATCAAGTATTGAATGTTAGCCAACGAAAATACCACGACTCTTCTCAGGTTGGTTGCACTCTAGTTAAATACACGACTCCACGGAAACCCTACCCTAATCTATTATTATTATTCTAATGAACAAAGTTATTTCGGGTAACTAAAACCGCCATTTTAACGTTCCACGTAAATAACACAAGCGCAAAAATGTGTCGTATGAAGCCTCGTTTAGATGGGAAATTTAATAATAATGTAATTGCATCTTTGCAATGAAAACGAATATAAAAAATATGAGAACAGGTGTGATGCAGGTGTTTAAAAAGACCATTAAAGAAGTTTTGACCGAGTAAACATCCGATCTCCAGACAGCTTTCATATTACAAGGTTTCAAATACACAATTTAAAATGATTATTTATTATTGTTTTTTTTATTCAATAAAGTTTGTAATGTTGAATTCGATGTTTTGTTCAATTATCTTTCGATATTGTTCTGATAATAAATAGTTTTTTTTAGTTTTAGCACAAATAAATAGGTGATACCGCAAATTAATTTTAAAACCTTCGTAACTTGATTCCTATTTTCACAAGCCGCTTAGGCTTCATTGAAAATAGAAGGTATTGAAATATTAAAAAATATCGTTAGATTGTATAGTTAGTCAAAAAAATATAAGAAAATATCAAATCGAATAAGCAAAAGAAAGAATGATTACAAAAACCATGGTTTTATGACTTGTGTTTTCATAATAAATTATTGTCGGCCAAAGATTGTTCAATCCGCCAACATGTTACCTACATAAACAAGGCCTCAGTTTTGATAAGATATTCCACATTCGCGATATCGCCAGTTAACCCTTTTCACGCACAACACTACTCGGCTTCACAAAATGGCGGCGGCGTCAAGTTTGAGGTGTCGCGTGTCATTTATCATTATCCCACCTGTCATTTTAATACCGGTTTGGATATTAGTGTCAAGTAGGGACGTATCTTTACCGGGCCTATTTTCGAGCGCTGGCGGCCGGTTTTTAGCGGCGAGCGTCGTGTCCGCGAAATTTGAAACGGCTAGGGATGAACATACTTTAAGTGTCGATATTCGTGAAGTCTAGGGATGTTTCTACTTTAAGTGTCGATATTATATTTATTGGCCAGGAATACACGTACTTCATGTATTGACATTTGTAACGGCTGGAGTTGCGCTTAGTGTATGTTTAAAATCACTAGAAAAATATTGATGTATCAAGAAAATGTAGTTTTCTTATTAATATATATATATATATATCATTTTTTAATGAAAAAAATATATTGTTTACAAAAAAATATATATTATTAAATACATAAAACACATATATTTTTTAAAATAAGCAAACATCCCACAAAGGCGTAACCTGTTCGTTAGTATACAGAGTATGTCGATTTGTGATCGCCTTATTTTATCTTATAAGTTAAACAAGATACATCACACTTGGATTACTAGTGTAGTACGCTTATGCACAATCAGGTGTGGATGAGGGAAAAGTAAGGAAAAAAGGATGGAAGGAAGGTAAAGTTGGTTAGAAGAAATTATATCACTAGGTAATAAACCCGCAATATACACCAAAATCGTTCATATAGATAAACAAATAATGAAGGATCATCATTATCATCATAGCATATCCACTCCCTATGTGGAGCATATGGATTCCACAAACTGCTTTTTGGGATTAGTGTGAAGACAGAATTGATAACATTTCTCTGACGAACAAGCGTTATTAATTTTGACAAAAAAGCTAAGTTCCGAACGTCTTCTATTAAACTCGATGTATCAATTTGATATCAAAATAGACATAAATATTTTTATCGATATAGCTCGTGTTTTCCTAGCAACGGCATATAAAAGTTTACAAATAAAA